>JACSZP010001627.1:0-20712 GCA_016161895.1 Pinna nobilis
ATATATATAAAGAAATTTTAGGGGAAACTGGCTAAATTGTCATTTTGCCCCCTTGGGAAAAAGATGGCTATATAGCCATTTTCCGGGGGGAAAGATGACTATGGGGGAAAATGGCTCAACAACAGGGATATTGAATGGTTCAAAGCGCAATGCTCTATCCATTAGGCCACGGAGGCAATTCATGCGACAGGCTATTCAAAAATCATCATCCACATCATTGATGAAAACAGAAATACCAGCATTCAGGCTGTTTATCAATAGAGTTAAGCGAGGTATATACATTTACATACTTTCACCGTGTTACCGATTAAGTATTTGTAAGAAATCTATTTTTCAAAAAGAAAAGTTTAAAATAAGAAAAAATTCTAATTAGGCACCTTTAATTTACCTTTTTTCTCTTTGCAAATAATTCCAACATCTTCGTTATGGGTACAATCATGAGCACCAAAACTTGATAAAAGAAAAAAAATGTTTCCAAACTTGTTCCGGAAAGGTTTTAGACAAAAATAACAAACTTTGTCATATAGTTTCTCTGATTTCAAACTATATAAAGACTTTTATTAGTCCAAAATTTAATTTCAAAGTAATTAACAAAGTTCAATCATTCGATGAATATATAGAGTTTGTTCTAATCTAATTCGATTACTAATTGATTACTAATATGTACATTCAAAAAAAGTTTGATCAGAAAAAGCAAATCTATAAAAATAAAGTTAAATCAATCAAAATTTCAATTAATCTTTAAAAGTTTCGTTTATTTGTATTGCATTTATAGTAACTAACTTATTTCTTCTGCATTCCATCAAGGATGATTCACTGCCCGTACAACTCAGTTCGTCTAACCATATTTGTCCGGATCCCCCACCGAAATATTTCAAGCCGACTGCACCTCTATTTCAATTAAGAGTAGGGTAGAAACAGTATAATTTTACTTGAATCTCAAATGTTGTGTACAAATCTCTATGATCAAACCCGAACTTAGATGAAAAAATGTAAGAATTGGAGGGCCAATAACATTCATATCGTTTTCTGTAGGACTTTGGGCTTCGAATATCTTATATTTCATCATATTAACATATTAAAATTGGAACATGTTGACTGAACGCCTGTTAATACTATTTTGAGAAAAAAAGAAAATAACAACAACAACAATAATAATAATTATATAACAACAAAAATAATAACAATAATTTTTATAATAATAATAATAATAATAATAGTTCCATAATAATAATAATAACAATTCAATAATAATAATAATAATAATAATAATAATAATAATAATAATAATATTAATATCAATAATGAATAATTATCAAAATAATAAAGAAATAGAAAAAATTGAGATGCTTTTTAAGCAGAATAAAATTGCACTATGACTTGAACAAGATGCCCATTGGCCACATCGCTCACCTAAGCATTTTGTTTCACAAAGTAGCATAAATTTGGGATTGACAATGTATGGACAAAAATTAAAATGTCACCTTTGAATACCAAAACTTTGCATAAAGTTTTCCTGAGAAGATTTTGGAAGATATTTCCTTACATAAACCTATTTAAAATTTGGACCCCTATTGTGGTCCAATCCTGAACCGTAGGGCAATAATTTTAACAAACTTGAGTCTACACTACAGTGTATGTAATGATGTTAACATATTTATCTGATATATATTGTACAATTGTTTTGAGATTATTTTTAAAGATATCTTCCTATATGGACCTATGTTAAACTTTCGACCCCTATTGTGGCCCCATCTTGACCCTGGCGGCTACCATTTGAACACATTTTAATCTTCAATATATAATGATGTTTCCTTATTAGTTTGGCATATTGAGCACCTGCAGTTCTTTAGAAAAAAGATTTTTAAAGACATTTCAACATATAAACCTATGCTAAATTTACCCCTGCTGTGGTCCCATCTTGACCCTAACAGTCACCATTTGAACAAACTTAAATCTACACTATATTGATGGTATTTATTTGGTAAAATGGACACTTGTTCTTGAGAAGGTTTTCAAAAATATATCACTATACAAACCTATGTTGAACTTTGGACCCCTGTTGTGGCCTCATTTTTACCTCGACGGACACCATTTGAACATACTTGAATCTACACTCATTTTGTAATTATTTGTCATATGGTTCTAGAGAAGATTTTTTAAGACACCCACCCAATTTTTAATGTTTCTCAATTATCTCCCCTTTGATACGGGTCTTGCCCTTTAATCGGAAGAACTTGACTCCCCTTCACCCAAAGATGCGTTGTACCAAGTTGAAATTGGCCTAGTGGTTGTGGAGAAGAAGACAAAAATGTGAAAAGTGTACAACGACGACAACGACAATGGACAAATTTTGATCAGAAAAGTGCACTTTGGCTCAGGTGAGCTAAAAACATAAAAAGAAGTAAGTAAATATAAAAATCAATTCAAAATTGTCATGGAAATAGAACAATAGGACAAGTTAAAAGGGACGACGGACACTAACTCAAAGAAAAGAACTATGAAACAAATAAAAACAAACCAGAAGAAATACTTACGGAAAACCAAGCTGGCGACAAGCGACATTAGCGGCATTGATGTCGAAACGATCATCACAGATTGTTCCCCAGTAGCCAACATACTTTATTTCAAGACGACCTTCATTTGTTTTGTCGCTCATATCATTCACAAGTCGCAAATAATTGTGTCCTATGGGAATATTGATTGGCGCTATAATAACAAACACAAACAAGAAAAAAATGAGTCCGATGAGGCTGAAATTCCATGAAACTGCACAATTTTTTTTTCGTGAAATTTTTAATATATTTGATGTCTATAAATCTAACCAAGTAAATAACAGTATTGTTTTAAAGTTCATCGATGGTGTCTCCATAGATCCTTTTTCCAAACGTTCTATAATTATTGTTGCTTTGACTAAAATTATCCCATTTCTGTTATACAGTCTTATAACTTGGTTAAAGTACTACCTATCTTAATTGTATAGTTCCTCAAATGGCGTTTTCCGATATAAGTCACCTGATTTAAGTTAATACCTGCCATGTTTGACACTTTTTGTCCTTTCAAATCAAATTTTACGAATAAAAATGAACTCACGTATGCATAGCTCCTCGTCAGAGCCGTCCCTGCAGTCTTCATGGAAATCACATTGCCAACTTTTGGGAATACACATATTGTCTGCTTTGCAGAAAAATTGACGGTCGCCACATGTAGCTGAAAGTTTAATCAAATAAATAGAGATTAATATATTGACCATAACTTTGTTTGCGACCATCTCTTAGTATAATAAGAGAATATCACACTTGCGAAATACAATAAAGTAAATAAATAAAATGAAATTCTGATTTTAAACTGCCGGAAAACCCTCGACGACAGCTATGCTACATGGATGACGATAATCAGACATTAACTAGCTATTCAGTCTGGGAAATGATTTTTTATAGTGTGACCGTAGCAAAGGGGGCTAAAACCATAGACTTTATGAATACACGAAAGTCTAAGAATTTCCTTACCTCAAGTTTCTCAGTCAATTAGAAATGAAGATTAGCTTTGATTGAGAAAAAAAAAGACTGGTAAAATTTTAGGTTGTACCCAACCCTGGAGCTCACACAAATAACTTAGGAATTTACTTAAGACTGGTAATTTAGACAAGCCAAGCTAATCCTGAATTTTGATTGACTGAGAAGAGTTTTCAGAATTCTCACACTTAAGTAAATTCTTAAGTTGTATGGTACCCAGCCTAGGTAATTCTATTGAGAATTGCAAAATAGTTTTCTCGCCAAACATTTAAATTGATTGATTTTCGAAAAATTAAATTCCTGTGTAATGGAGTATTTCATATGATCATATGCCCTATGAAAGGGCATCATATTGATTGATTATAACAACATGGATGCGTCTTGTTGTTGTTGCTTTATTGTTGTTTAACGTCCCACTCAATAATTTTTCACTCATTTGGAGACGTCACCGTGTGCCGGTAAAAGGTGCCAGATTTTGCCTATGCTCGGCACTGCTGGCTGTAGAGCAGGGGAGGGGGTTCTTCAACGTGCCATCATCTACTGTGACACGGGACTTTGGTTTTTAATGTCTCATCCGAAAGACATGGACGCTCAACCACGGAATGGCGCTGCGCGGATTCGAACCCCCTGTCCTTTCGATTCGAAATCGAAGACGCTAACCACTCGGCCACAGAGGCCCTTGGATGCGCCTTACAAGTATCCTCACTCAAAATTCCACCTAACAGATTGAGAGGAAAAATTTAGCAAGTAATGTGTACTTGTGGTTTTGTGAAATCTCAAAGTACGAAATTATTACAGATGATCTTTCACATATTAAAGTTTAATCGTTCAGGGAAAAAATTGTAATTTGCTGTTATATCTTACTTTTTGTGGCATTATAGAAATCAATTAAGAGATACAATAATCTTATTAAAATGCATTCTCAGCGTATTCCTATACACGAAATGAGATAAATTCAGAAAGTAAACTGATAAACGTTGACTTATACTTTTAAAAAGATTCAGATTATATAGCCCATAAAACACACAACGAATAACAATTGAACGTCGACATAATCACCATATAACAGATTTTAAGAAAACTATGTCAACCAGGAGAAATATACAGTGGAACATCGTAATCAAAACCACGCTAGTGACTGGCTTAAATCGATCGGATTATTGAGGTGGTCGTTTGAGTGAGATTGAATGTAAGGGTCACAGATGCTTAAGTATAAATCTTCAGAAGAACGAGGAAACACTACAACCAATTTATAGTTATAGTCAGACGGAAATTTAAAAGAGAAAGGTCTTTATTGCGCAATGACCTCTTTAGTGAGCTAGTGTTTAAGCGAGTTTCCTCTGTCATTTTTAAGCGATATCTTTAGTATTTTTAGTTTATAATTAATGAAACTGAAGTGAATGTATGTTTTGTGAGAAAAAAATCAAATAAGCTCTGACCTGTCCCTCTTGTAGGCTTAGGCTCCAGACATTTTATACCCACTTCAAATTTATGGTCACACTGAATCAGCATTGGATCTGAAAAAAATGATAAAATTCATCTGTTAGCAGACAAAATATTATCTTTCATCTGAGGAAATGAAACAAAGATGATATACCCCTACTTTTGCCCGTATAAGATAATAATCTCCCGTGGAAAGATACGGTAACTGATGTTACCCAAGGAACGACAGTTCACAGGCGCTATAACATCATAATTGAATAAACAAGTTTGACTTGTGTTGACCACACCAGATTCATCAATATGTTGTTCTATAACGTCAAAAGGAATATCGATGACGTCATTTAACTTCAACAAGCCATGAAGACATGTAATATAAAATATACGCGTTTAGACTAAAAAATAACATGTTTTTAATGAATTTGGACAGTTTGTTAGTGTGGCAGAACAAAAATCAAACACGAGTTTGTGTTGTAAACAGGGAAATTTAAAAATCTTCTTGAAAGAATATGACAATCCAGAACTCCATAGAGCCTCGTTCTGGAGAGTTATGTCCTTCCGATCCCAACACAACACAAGTTCGTTTAAGATTCTATTATTTTTTTTAATCTGTGCGTTTCCGAACGTTTTGTAAATTGTTGATAATTGCTTGCACTTCTCACTCTTTGATTTGTGCAGTTCTTGAAATGTTTCCAATTAGACAGGTTTCGTTACATTGCGATTTGTCCTCAATACTTAGTTTCGAACTTAAAGCAGGAAATATCTCGGCAACTGTAACAATTAAAATTGAATGCCGATTAGAAGCAAATGTGAAAAGTTGACTACCTCTTATGGCGTGACAGTTGTCCAGACTTTGTTCTCTACCGCTACATCGTACACTGCTTAAATAAATTTGTCCACTCCCTGATTCATATTGTGACTAAAATTGTATTAAAGAAGATATCTCAGGTCATATAACTACTGTACACAGGGAAATGTTCGTCCCCGTTATATTTTCGCCCCCATGATCAGTGGGAGAATTCAAAACTGGGCAAAATCGAAATGGTAAATTCATTGAATATAATTATGATGAAAATGTGCGAATTTAAAACGGGGCGAAATTGTTTGCAAATGCATTAGGGCGAAAATAATCCGTGGCGAAAACAACCCTGAACACAGTAATATTTCAGGTTGATATTTTCCAACAATTTCGTCTTGACTCAATCATCCAATAATCACGATGGTCTTATATCTCAATTAGAAAATTAAAAAACTGGGAAAGTTGAAGATTCCAAGGGGACTTTCAAAATGCAAATGTCGAAAGAAAAAAAGACAAAATTGGTTTAAAAAAGGGAAAATAACACAAACAAAAATCCACACAAGACGTATTAAACCATAGAGAAACATGAACCCCTCTTAAACCGGTAGTTCAAAAGAGCCTATTTTAAGAGACCGTCCGAGTTAATGTGCAAAATTGGTCTCATGCGACAGGTGGTCTCATAATTCAGGTGATTAATACTGTACGTGTACTTAATTTAGCGGTATTCTAATATTAGCGCCTTCCGCGCTCACTTCAATGCGCTAATTCAAGTGCTGCGCTAATATATAAACATCCACCGTCAAAACGTATCGTACTGTACACATAATGCCATCGATATATGCATGAGATGTATTTATGCGCGATGTCATTATAGTTTGTTTCAATAAAGTAACAAAAACTTATTAGTGTTTATACACATTTAATTGATTTATATTATTAATAAGTATTTTATATACATACATAATATTGAAAATGAATGCAGTCAATCAGTACGGTACAGTTACGCAACATAATTATTATAATAACAGTTCCAGAACAATAACAGAGAGTCGCTGCGTATCTGGCCTTTTTCACCCGTTGTTAACTGTAGTGATTATTGTAATTCCCCCTCTTTTGCGTTTTCTCTCACTCTCAGGTGTTTTGATTATTTCCTCATTAGCAGCAATCGGGCAGTGCAAGAGAGGGGGTGGCGAATCTGTCGCTTTTTCAGAAAAGCGGCATTGCGCTAATTCAAGAATCTCTTGACGTTTTTGCGCTGAATTATGACTACGCTAATAAATCAGACCCTCTCAGTACGCTAAAATAAGAGTGTGCTAGTATAAGTACACGTACAGTATAAAAGAATCAATTTTGGGAACCACATATTTAGGCAACAGAAGATAGAGAGTATTTAATTCAGTGGGTCACTAAGGCAGGTTAGACTGTACATTGAATGACACTAATACAGACAATTTTACTTAAATACGTGCACTTTAAACTGGTAAGTCTCAGACGTTGCCAACGTATTCTTTAAACTTCTATATTTATTTACTATTTCATCCAAATCTCGGAAAGCCGAAGCAGCTAACAATTGGCCACGAAAATGTAATTGTTGGTTAGTTTTTTTAACGCACAATTGGCTAAGCTTAAGCATAGCCCAAATAGTAAAAAAGTTGCGTTTTACATGACAGAGATATTGTGTTCCCCAGTTCTGTTCAATCCAATTTTGAATTGTAAGAATTTGATAATATAATTATGAAATTAATTTATCAAAGTTTCAAAAAAAGTCAAATCTTAAGCTTATTCAACTTAAGTATCTTTCATCTTTTTTCACAAGATAAATTGAGTTTACAAGCAAAATATAAATGATTCTAATCTTAAATGTAGGTCATGTTTACATCAGTCACTCCGATTACTTAAATGTGGACATTACAGTCCAGGGAACCTCTTCTAAGATCATTATTTATCTAAACAAGGGAATCACTGTTGACAAATATAACAGATTTCGTGACCTTAGCGCATGATTTAAAGGCAAACAATATAAATTGCTACCATATACGAAGGAGAAAAATGTCGATGTTTATACTTAACGCTCAAAGATAGACAGGGGCATTGACTTGTTTAAATCTCGAGAACAACGGGAGTGTCAGCATGAAAATAAACACTCGTTGCGCAAAAGGAATATAAACTAAGGCATTGTCCGACTTTGCTTTCCTGGACCGTGGCTTGAATCCCGCAGCGCCACTCTGCGGTTGGCTGTCCCTGTCTTTCGGATGAGACAGTAAAAACCGAGGTCCCGTATAATAGTAGGTGTTGCCACGTTAAAGAACCATTCCTGCTCTTTGGCCCGCAGTGTCGAGCATAGGCAATAATTTGTCGCCCTTCAACGGCACACGGTGACGTCTCAATATGAGTGAAATATTCTTGAGTGGGACGTGAAACAACAAAACAACGCCGACAACTTTCCTGGACCTAGTTGCACAATTGGTTTAGACGTTGTCAAATCTAACCTTGTATTGACTCATTAATTCTCATGCTTATGGTAACTCTAGATTAATTCTTAATGAATCAATTCGTAATTATGCAACTAAAGAATTCTGCAACAGCGGTAAATTGTAGTTTAAATTGTTTTGGCTAACTACAAGCTAATTTACCGATGCTTTGTGCATTAAGGTTTCTGATTTATATGTGATTACATGTTGTTCGTCTGAGATTACAGAGTAATTGCTTGAAGTGAAACGCAGTGTCACAATTTGACTGCTACAGAGTTGAATGTAAGAGAATTTGTGTCCGATGCCACAGTTCAGTCATAAAGTATCATGGAAAGATCTGGCGTTTGACATAGGCTTTATGTAGTTACAGAAAGTGGCATATGTTAACTAAAGTGAATCAATGACTTAATTAATTTGCTCGACTAGTATTTGATAAGGGATCGTATTATTTTAATTTAAGTATTTTGCAGAGTAAAATTCTAGTTTGCAGAAAGTCCGTCGAATATCACAATAAGAACATAATCAATAAGATTTATAAAACAGTAAAATAATAATCTGATTACTCTTTGGTATAATCTTCCGTTGTCATAAAGTTCGTACTAAGTTTCAAAGTAGGCAATAACTCTTAAAGCCCTAATTAAGTTCAGTGCAGTCAATTTTTAAATTCAGTTTTTATTCAGAAATGAAGAAAATTTTATCAGGGGAACGATTGACATAAGCCTATCGAAAGTAACTTAAATATTTTTAAAACATAGTTGGAAAACCGAGCTGTCAAAAATTTTAAATTACAAAATCAAAAAGTTCAATGTTTCAGGTTAAAGTTTACTTTGTTTCTGAAAAATTATTTATTCCATGGAAGTTGGAATGAAAAGGTCACAAATAGCTGACTTTCGAAAAATATTCTAACTAAAACCTCAACCCAGAAAAAGAAAGTCAGGAAATGTTTTCAATCTTGTAACTGCTATTTTCGAAGTCTTTGATTTATTGCGTCTTCATAATAAGCTAAGTAAGTTTTAATCCTTTGCTGTGAAGGGGATTTAAAGGCCTAATTAAATGTTGATATTTTGTTAGATTAATTATATATTTTTATAAGATCACAGAATCTATCCAGAGACATCAAGCCATGTTCCGAAAAATACAAATTAATTCGGAATGAGAGATCATTATTATAAACCAATCTCAAAGTCATCTTTAGATTCTTGGAGCTAGAGGTTCATCAACGAAAATTGCGTTATCTAGACAACAGAGGAGTCGCAAATTAAATTGAAAACAAGTCAGTAAACACAGCATCTAACCAAGAAATGACTTGACCCTTATATGTTTCCAAACTTTAAAGGAGAAAAACTTAGTATAGATGAAATTTAGCGCAGTCTACATCTAGTTGATGCCGTCTGGAAAATCTATAATGACAAAGTAAGTTGCAAAAATAAACCTCATATTGATTAACAAGCGACATATATCATGTTAGATGTTACTCACCCCCTGTAACGTCCCGACGTAACCGCTGAATCCTAACTGACGGCATGCAACGGCGGTATCCTGAATTCCCCATCTTTTGTTACAAATTGAACCCCACGTGCCATTAATTTTTATATCAACTCGCCCCTCGCATGATGTACGACCGATTATTCGAATTCCATCCCAAACTGTAACAAAATGCAAAAGAAATATAAAAAAAACATTCGAAATCATATTACAAGAAGCTTTCGGTATTCTGACGAAACGTTTGTGTATTTAAATTTAATTACAACACATATATTATCATTTTATGGATGCGAGCTCGACCAACATTTTACAGATGTTTAGTAAATATTTTATAACCAGTGTCTAAATAGCAATTAACATGAAGAAACCCATTATAGAATATTTACCTAACTTTATAAACATAAACTGCTAAACAATGATTTAAGTATCATGTATATAAGCATTTCTACTTTTTTTTTAATCTTAGATACATATTTTCTCGACAAAAGTTCGAGATCAAACTAAAATATTTTGGAATTGAACAAACCTGGGTATTTCACTGCTTCGTTCATGCATACAATAAAAATATAAATGACCAGGTGCCGTGCCGTGTTGGACATCGCGGTATGTTATTTTACAGATTCTACGAAAATATTGTACATGTGAACGAATTTCCGCACTATCTTCTTTTTAAACCTCGTGTGATCTGGGTGTTAGTAACATTAGTTACAAAGATTTGATCCTGTTAACCCTAGATCAAGTTTGGTCCACTAATTTAATGAGTAAAGTTTTTATCTCCTTTGATATCGCCTATCGGTAAACGTCTTATTATTGGGAATGTTTAATGGCTTTAGACGTAAACTTACAAACTGTTTGTGCTTTAAAAGGAAGAAATGACCTTTCAGTATGAATATGTAGTATTCAAGCGGGAACCACCCTAATACTGCGATAAAATGTCAATAATCTGCCCATTGTTTGTGTCGCATTTCCACAGTTATTTCCATCGTGACGCACGTACAGTTAATGCCATCGTGAGGAACCAAGTCAATTTGTGGGATTCAAATAATTTGTGCTAAATATATGCATTAAGATTAGAATGCAGTGAGTGAAAACTATTCAAACAATGGTAAATAGGGACCGTATCGGATAGTATCTAAATAAAGGTAGATTTGTTTATTAATTTCAGTTATAAAATCATTGGACCAATGTACACGATTTGCGGTGGCACAATAGTACTTTCCATGATGATTATGATAATGGATATTCAATCACAATATGTGAACAATTATTTATTCGACGTATTGAAAGTGTTGATTGGTGTTTAAAATATGTGGCATATATTAAATTTTTTATTTTAATTTTCTTGTGACCGAAGGATTGCTGTTGTTATTTTGTGTTGTATAATTGCCTAAAGTCTCTCTCAAGAATCTTTCACTTATAAAGAGATGTCACCATATGCCGAATTAACATTTGGTTTGTGATCGGTACCTACTGCTAATCAACAGACAAAGAGTTATTTAATGTATCGATACTTGCTGAAACCTTGGTTTGTACTGTTTTCTTCGATCAAGAAGAAAACAGTCTCCCGAACGCTCGTAGCAGGAGCAATGTCGGGATAAATGTGTACCAAAAAAAAGCAAAAGCGTGGACGCATCATGGCAAGATCTTCAAATATCTTCAATGCCGTAACCGAAGTTTGTCTTCCAGTCTTAAAGCCCTCACTTAAAAAAAAACGGATAAAGGAGTCCACACAATTATGTCATAGACTTGGTTTAAACAAATTGTTAAACCTCAGACGACATCTACAACTAAATGCTGAATATTTGATAATTATATTCCTTTCAATATATTTATAGGAATCCTTTATAATTCCTTTCAGCATAACTTGTATTTTCTACTTTGTTTTCACTTTTGTTATTCTTAAAGTGAGCACGCTTGAGCCAAGAGAAATCGAATAAACCATAAACTGCGCTATCTACATTGTTGCTCATCTATGAGGTGATATTTTTCAGAATAGTTTAAATTAATAAAAACTGAACGATTGTTTAACTAAATTTCTACCATAACACGCGTAGTTTAATCATTATAAAACGGCTGTATAATAGAGGCTGCAGTTGGTTAAATATATCGATTAACCACACGTGGTCAACGTCCTCCGAGTGTTTTGATTGGCTGATACGTAAGGAAATTCAATTATGACGCCATAAAGTGACGTCATTATATTTGACGTCACAATACATCGATTAGGCTTACATTATGGCTGGATTTGAAGAAAAATTCTTTTTCACGTTTTCACTATTTTGATTTGCAAAATAATCCAATGTTATGGTAGAAACAAATTACACAACTCATTTGGTTTGATTATCATGTTTACCCTTCTCTCGTTAGTTAATTTTCAAAGTCTCAAAATGCTCACTAAAGCTCGCGCTTTGAAACTTTGAAAATTAACTAACTCGAGTTGGATAAACATGATTATCAATCCCAACTTGTTGTGAAATCTCTATACTCTACAATGGTTTTGAATATATCTTTTTCATGCTTACTTGGCGGTCAAAGCAATTTTCCTTGGAAGAAATATTCTACGCAAAGCAAAGTTATGTCGCAAATGAATATCTCCATAAAATAACAAGAACAATTGGAGGTCGGGTAATGTTAAAATTAGAGTCATTGTATAAAACAAGAGATAGATTTTGCACTAAAGTAACCTTATGACATGGAAAGCTGTACGTGTCAAATTTCGGGACAAGTTTCAAACGTTTTAGGCATAGGCGTAAAGATGTTTGTATATCGTGTAGAAGGTGCCAAGATTGCTGTTAATTTCGACAAACGGAACAATTTCCTAAACAAGTTTCTTGAGTAAACTATCACTTTTATTAATGTAGAATTAACAAATGACAAACTATTAGAAATTGATTAATTCAGCGAATCCCAAAAACAAATGACATGCATATGGCCAACTGAAAATTCAAAGGTGGGAAATCGCGCCATGGATTAGTAAACTTTTCATAATAACCGGTCATACCCGCCGTTAATCCATATTTTGAACATCAATAAAAAAAAAACTACTTTTTTGGTTGGTCCTCAAACAATTCATCATCTAAGATATACATTGGAACTGTTGAAGAGCCATTCCCCATATTCATCTTTCTTCCGGGGGGGGGGGGGGGGGGGGNNGGGGAATAGCTATATAACCGTCTTTCCCCCTTCTATCGTCGTCCCCCGGTAAAATAGCCATTACCCTCCGAACATGACTATATATTAGTATAAACTTCCCTTAGAGAGACGTTCCTACAAACTATAAAATGAAAAAAATTTCAATATCAATAGTTTTGGGTGTATAAAAGAATAAAAATCAATTATTGTTGGGTACACCGTTTTATGTTTTTAGTTTTATGGAATTCCACACATGAGAAATTGTGTTAAATTTTCTCATAAATAACATTTGCCCTCCCTCACTTTTCATACACTAGGATATAATTAGATATACGCGTTTTTCTGCAATATCTGGATTGCTTTGAATACAGCGAGTTTTTTTTTTNNTTTTTTTTTTGTATTTCAGAAAAATAAGATTTGAAAATAGCTTTGTTAAAACTCACGGTCAATCACCTCCAAAGGAATAGGAATGGGGTGCTCCTTTCAGGGGGATGGTAGTGATTGTGGGAGTGCTTATTTTCCACTAACACGTTTTCACCGAATTTACTAATACTATACACACTTCTGTATGGCTAATTTTGAAACAAAAAATTGTACTTTAATTGTTTATTATCTTTTACTTTTAGAAAATAGAATAATAAACTAGAGAAATCATTGTCATTTAACATTGTATTGAGCCTCTACTGATTTTAGGCGTGATTTATGCTTGCAAACAAACTTATAGACGTACTGTTGGGTTTATAAATCCATATAAAGCATATTTGTCAAGACTGCGTCCACATCTTTTGAGTGTAAAGGCAGTATAACTGCATACAGCAACATATTCATTGAAAGTGGAGAATTATATACTCTATATATTTGTATATTTATTTATTTATAATGCATATTTATTATTCAGTGTTTTCCTTTAAAAAAAATTGCTAAGCATGTTTGCTTCATTTTTAAAGAAATATATAAACGAAACCAATATACAAGTTTGCAAAAACATGTTTGCCGGTTTCCTTAAAAATCATATTAATGCTATCAGACATCATTCTGTGGCATACTTGAAATACTAAAACGGAAGTGCATTCATGGTGCATATGTATATTTTTAAAAATCAATACGGGTCATAGTGACCTAATCAGAGCCGGTTTTTGTTTTACAAAAATTCTGTTATTTAAAAGAGTCTTTTTGAATTAACCCAAGTTAACCTGCTGTAACTGATCAGATAATCAAATTCTTAATTCCAGCAAGCAAACTTATACTATATAGCAATTAAGGGGAAATGTGATTATGGGGGAACTTACTTTACAACAGAACCTCACCGAATGACCACTTCACGAAGGAGGCCACCTCGTAATAGAGACCGCATAGTTCCGGTTATCTTATCGTTACTGTAGACTATTTTTACTCACTTGTGTGACATCATCTGTAATCAGACCGATTTTAGCTAGTCATTTGGGTGGTCTTTATAACGAAGTTTCACCGTACTTGTTATTGCCTTTATGGTAGCTAGTGCTGATGCCTACGCCCTTCATAAGATATATACACTTGCATGACAATAGTTCTTAAATAAATCATCTTATCATAATTTGCACTAATCTAATGCCATAAGCGTATTTTGCACATTACCGTTTTAGAGAAATACAAAAAAACGGTTCATTTCTTATGGAATACAACTGAATATTAATCATTATAAAAATGTTTGTGCCCCTGTAGCTCAGGGATGCATTTGCCCTCTAATCCTTAGGTTGCGAATTTGAATCCGCGTTGCAGTGCAGTTGGCTTTCACTGTCCTTCGGATTTGACAATAAAAACCAAAGGCTCGTGTCACAGTATGTGTCGACAAATAAAAGAATCCTCACTACTCCATGGCCACAAATGTCGGACACATCTCAAATTTATCGACCAACGTTTGGATTCTCATTATTTCCTACTTGTCATATGTTTAAGGATTTAGAGCTTCATATATTTACTTGTTACTTATTCAATTTTCATAAAAAGTCGAAACTCAAAATATAATTATTGCACCATTCTGCAGTAGAATTTGAAGTTTTGTACATATCTATTCCTCTTTTTCGCCCCAGTGCAAAACAAAAGATATTATTCCAACTACAGTCTAAATTGTTTTAAGAGACCGTTCAAGGAGCAAACGTGGTCATAAATAACAGGTGGTCTTACTTCGTGTGTTTTGTAAAGGACAAAGCCATTTTGGGATCCATTCTTTCAGGTCACATATGGCCGACAGCCCTTTAATTCGGTGGATCACTTAAGCAGATTAGACTGTTATTTTAATTGTAAAGATATCCGATAGACTACTTATCTGAAAACGGAGGGTTGTTAATTGCATAATACCCAGCTGGGAATGGCTATTTTGCGCTTTATTGATGGGAGAGTAAAAACTTTAGAACTCACGTTGACGATATGCTCAGTACACAAAAACATGAAAAAGGGGAATATTTAAAGATTTCAACGAGACCTTCAAAATTCAACAGTCGAAACGCAGACAACACGATGACCAAAACAAACACCCCAAACAGCAATCCACACAAGAGGTTTAGAACAACAATTAAAAACATGTACCCCACTTAAACCTGAGGGTGAATCTAGATGCCCCGGAAAGGTAAGCATCTTCTTCGCGCGCGGTAGACCTGTCACCCCAATAAAACAAAGGTGTAAAGCTTTACTTTGATAGATTCTCAGCGCTCCAGATTTAGAGCAAGACAAATGGGCATTGTCTAATAATGCCTAAGTAAGATTACTATCTGACGTTAAGACTTTTACCTTAGAGTTGAGGTGAAAGATCTATCCTGTTTATTAGTGATTGATATGATCACTCCCGGTTAATTTGCATATATCTGTACACATTCTATATTCGGTGGGCCATTATAAGGAACACTTGAGTGGATGTTACATTATGAATATAAACCATTAACGTAATTTTTTATTTTCGGCGATTGAACTCTTGTTATTTTTTATGATAAAAACGTTTATCTAAACGATAATCTATACTTATTAAGATACCTTTCACCAATCATTTTAAATTAGTATCAAGCGTCTTATTTTACGAATATATCAGACAATCACTTTTAATGTTGTGTACCTCAAACAATAGATAGATGAACGTTGTGTATTGAAAAAATAAACATGTACAAATTGTTCCTTTGTATGTTAAAAATGACACTGGGTTGATTCTATCAGATCACAGCAATATATGACGGTTCTCTGCCATTCTGAGGGAGAAATGGAAAGCCAATAGAACGTTAACGTATCTAGCTACGACGTAAAACGTGATTATAAAACACTAGTACAGAAAAAGGGCGATACGAATAGGAAAGAGTTTTATAACCAAGATCGGTCAGTACTCTGTGGTATATTGTGAATCGATAAACCATCATCTGCATTGACTTTGATCTGGTTATTTTAATGTCAATGCCAATGTCACTGATTTCATGTAATCCGCTCTACGTGTTGTATCGTATGAAATCATTTCCAATATGTCTACATGTCTTTACTTCGTTTTATATCCTTTCAACAAAAGTGGACAAAAACGCAAGACATTTATCAAGACGTACAATGGGCAGGGAAGGGTGGGGTCGCACCGCCTATAATTGTTAGATTAGTATCCTAAAGAGTAAATATATCTTATCTGTAATAGAAGATTGCTATCTAGTTCTTTTGTCAGGAAACTGATAAAAAAAATAATTTCTTGACACAATATCTTATTTTGGTTTGTTTGTTTGTTTTTTTTTTTTTTTTTTGCTTTGTCTTTTTTTTTTGTTTTTTTTTGTTTTTTGTTTTTTGATTTTGTTTGTTTGTTTGTTTGTTTTTGTTTTGTTTTGCTTTGTTTTTTTTTCTGAGGGGGGGGGGTGTGTTATTGTTTGACCCCCGAGGGTTTGACACCGGTGTGTTATCGACGGTAATAAACAATTTGCTTTTGCCACATCAACCAAGGTCCATATAAAAAACTATTTTCACGTCATGTAAAGGAAACTATTTCCACAATTCTGAAATGTCGAAATTTGAATCAATATATGATTAAAAACTCTTGCATGTGAAACTTTTAATTCTTTTTTCTCTTGCAAATTACATGTATATATTCCTTTGAGTGATATATTTTCAATTTTTATTTATACAAAATGATTTGGGAAATTGATCCATTTCGCTAAACACTTCAGATATTTATATCGAGGTTTTCTACATGTCAAAATAGACGGAAAACTTAACTTTGTGGGATAGGTTTTTTTGACGTATGAATCTTCCCGATAACACGTTAAAGAATTTTGATATTTTGCTTATATAAATTGATTTTGTAAATGAACCAAAGAGACTTGTACAGAATTGTTCTGTCCGAATGAATAGATTTTCATTTACAATAGAATCTCTTTAATCCGGACATGTTCATACCCAAGCAAATTGTCCGGATAAATGAAGCGCCCGGGTTGCTTCAACGAAAATATCATATAGATTGGTTTCCATAAGCATTATTTTCCAAGAGTTATTCCCCTCTGGCAGCCATATTGTGTGTCAACACAGAAACTTTCTTCTTTAAGAAACCAAATTTGATGACATGGTAGCAGTAAAAAGAGCATCAACATTTTGATCAAAATTACTTGTTTAGATAAGTGAAGATCTGAAATAAATATTAAACCCCCAAAAAAGTTGTTTAAACTATCTAAACTTAAATAATACTTTGGCTGATATATGCAGGAAAATATACCAGCTGCCACACAACATGGCCACCGAAAGGAAATAAATCTTGCTAATGGAAACTCATCAATTGACCAATTCAACTTGGTTTTGTTTCCTAGAAAGCTCGTCCGTAAGGTGAAGCATCCATATGATGGGCGTCTGTTTTAATGAGGCTCGAATGTCATATCATCTTCGACAATGGAAGAGTTGTCGCTTCTAGAAAAAATCTGAAGAATCCTATCTACGAAAAATTTGAAGTTTTTGGAATTTTCACATGGCTAAATTTCAATCATTGCACTCATTCAGTAGCATAACCAGAATTCTTTACTTGCCCTTTTTAGTTCTTATACTTTTAAACATCAGCATTATACATGCTTTCCCTTTCTGTAACGTTAACAGCGTTAAGATCTTCATGAAAAGTTATTGGTTTTATGTACAAAGCTTAATGTAAACTGAATATTTAGATTGCATAATTCTTTCTTTAACTACAGCTACCGATAACCTCTGCTATGTTTGCATTCATGACGTGTCGCTGGTTGGTTGGATGTATTGTAATTTAACGTCCCACTCACAAAAAATTATATTACAATCTAACCTGCCTTAGCGACCCACCGAATTAAAGAAACCCCAGTCTTATGTGATCTAAATTAGTGGTTCCCAAAATGTTTTTTTTTTCTAATATAAATCACCTGAATTAAGAGACAACCTGTCATATGTTACCGTTTTTGCTCCTTCCCTTGGACGGTCTCTTAAAACAGGTTCAACTATAATTTTATTATCCGTATCTTATATCGAGGTGTAACCATGTGCCGGTGCAGGGTAACAAGTTCTTCTTATGCTCGGCACTTATGGCCGTAGAGCAAAGACGCTTCTTGAACGTACCTACACCCACTGGGAAACATGACCTCGGTTTTTACTCTCTCATTAAAAAGACAGGAACAGCTTAAAGCAAAGGAGCTCGGTCGGAATTTCCACGTTGCTGATTGAAATGGGTTATAAGTATAAGACAAATATCTTTAAAAAACGACTACAGACCAGAGCTAAAGGGCATTATATCAAAAGTACAGAGTTTTAGTTTTAGCGCCAAAGATGCACGGGTTCCTGAAAATGCGTAAATAAAGTATTTATGACAATTCAATTTGAATACTCTTTGTTTTCTGCATTATTGACAAATGTAGGCTCGGAACCTGTCATTTTGTTTAGGCATCATACAACATTGATTTCACGTCTCTTTTCATGTTTTGGAACACAAGCATTTTTCCATTTAGGAAGCGCAACACATTTCTGTATGAACTATCTGTAGAGCTCCCCGCAAGTCCAAATTATCTCTTAGTTTCTAACAATAGCTGTCTAAAAAGGCGGTAGTTGGCTAATTAGTTCCACGAAAAAAGTCGAAAAAAAAGATTTTTTTCTATAGAGTACATGTAATTGCATTTCAATAACGGGGTTTGACTCTTTTTATAATGTTAAATCCTTCAAGAATTACCATGCAATCATTGCTACCTATTGTTTTCGATATTCCGCCAATTTTTCCTTGGCAAGTAATTGCGGTTCCTTTTAAACCTTATAAATGGATGTTCCGTGTCACAGTTAGTGTCCGCAAGATATAAATCATCCTTCACGACTCATGTGTTAGGGACGCCAACCGTAGGCTAAAGTTTTGAATTCTTTCACCGGACCATATGTATATATCAATATGAGTAACACACGCTCTAATGAAACGTTGATCAAAAGAAAACTAGAATCTAATAAAATTAAAGTTTATCTACAAAGTAACAAAAACGGTATCTTTATTAAAATGTTACTCTATGAGATGACGAATAAGTGAAATACATTTTGGAAAATGAACACCTTATTGCAAGTCAGTTATTGCTCACATAATCGCTGTTTATATATATGATTTTAATACATATGATTTACTTTGACTTTAGACTGTTTTTCGTATGAACAAAATGCAATTATCCTCTTAGCTCTGAATTCCTTATTTGTCCCTGTGCGCTATGCCTTTTGCACATAATTACTTTCTTTTAGAAATAAATAATGCAACACTCTATTTTCACAAATGTTCGGCCCTCTTCATGGTATATGTACGGATGTAAAGATAAGCACATTATGTAAAGGTTACTATCACTGTCGTCGACCACTTGATATAGGCCAAGGGGCTGAAAATTTGTGAAAATAGAGTGTTGCATTATTTATTTCTAAAAGGAAACTTCCCTCTGGAGGACATTGGATTATATTTACTTTCTTTTAGGTTAAGATATTAAGTTACATCTTTTAAGTTTAGAAAATTGATAAGATTGAAATATTTTAAGTTACAATTACATATTCATTTTTTCTGAATCGGTTCAGAAGAAAAATAAGTTTTCATAATAAAGATCACCTGATCTACAGAACCCTTTCATGCATTGCCGTATGTGTAAAAATACCGAAATTTGAAGCCCTTTACCGTTATGCTTTGATTTCCCAGATTACTGTTAGCGTGTTCATGAGCACAGGCCACATCGCGATTGAATGTCTCTGTCTTTCGAATGGGACAGTAAAAACCAAAGTCCAGTGTCACGATACATTTCGGCACGTAAAAGAACACTCCCTGCTCTATGGCGAAAGTACCGAGCATAGGCAAACTTTATCGTCCTTCATCGACACACGGTGATGTCTGCATATAAGTGAAAGCATCTTTGGTGGGACATTAAACAACAACACAACCAACCAACCGACCGACCAGACAACTTGTAAAGCGATGGCAAAAACAATAAAAATAGATAAAATCAAAAGTAAAATTCTTCTAGTTTGAAATGTTGTAAAAAGACTTCACATCATTCGTTGGGCGAGAACTTTGAATTGTCTTAATATTTAGAATAGCTTCGATCTAAAATACAGTTTAATATGAATTTTGATCTGGTGTGTATAAAATCTTCGTATTTAATCTTAAATTTCATTTGTTTTTTAGAGTCTAAAAACGGTTTTTTGCAATTAATAATGCTATTGAACAACCTCGATACTTTCATTTTAGATTCGCGGTTTTAAAAAGCTACAAAAATTAAATGACACGAATAATTTCAGGGATACAGAAAAAAAAGATAATATAAGAACCCATTTTCATTAATTGGTATGACACATAAAATGCAACGGAATTCTAGTACACATAGAAAGCAGCGGAATTCTAGTGCACTTACAATGTACAAGCAACTGA
>JACSZP010001629.1:0-11025 GCA_016161895.1 Pinna nobilis
TGCAGTTCAATAATTATATATATATATAATCTATCAGCGAATGAAAGTGAAGGATTCAAATATAACCCTGCTCTTACACATACTGAGCAATGAGGGAACATTAGCGTGGCACCATCTACTGTGACACGAGGCCTGGGGTTCTGACGTCTCGTCTAGATGACAAAAATATGCATTTCAAAAGCCTAGCTAAAGGTGTACAAATAATTGCTTCCTGTTTTTGCGATTTGTCTGAGAAATAAACTCGTGTCTTCCCTGGAGCAGACGAATGTTCTTACCCCCTAGATTATTGTGATACCTATCTTTGTCCCGGTAGCATCCATTCTTATAGTGGAACTTACAGTAAGACATGTCTGTCATTTATCTTTCAAGCTCATAGACATAGGGTATTTATTATGCAAGCTAATGAATGACGGCGACTTGCTCCATAGCAACAACAATGATACCAAACCAACAACACTGAAGACCATGTCACTTGTCTGGGTGAATAACTCCATAGCTCCTCAGATCACAGTAATTAAAAAGTACTTAATAAGACTGTCCTCCTCAACGCTCACTACAGAGTTACGTCGCAGCCGATTTATAAAATGTTAGGATGGCCTGTCTTGGGATAAACAAACACAAAAAATATTTAATCTTTGTCCCCTACATTCTACTACCAACAGTAGAATTTTTTACACATAAATTACAATAATTGATGTACTTTTCGATTGTTGAAGACAATGACATCCCTCAAGTAATCAACTTTATTCGGTGCTCAGGAAAAAAAAGGGAAAAGTGCTGTCTCTGAACTTTTCAAAGTTAAAAATGTAATAAAATTGAGAGAATCAACTTCATTCAGAATTAATCGTTGTTTTTCAAATTGGAAATATTGAGTAGCATAGATAACCCTGAACAATTCTACGTGTATATCAAAAGATACATACAAACTGAAACAAATATCAGAATGATTATTTCAACGGCTTTAAGAAAATACCTTAGTCTCTAATTGAGTCAAGTAAAGGACTTAAGTCCTATGATATACTTATTAATATAGCATATGGTCTACTTTTAACATGTCAAAAAGTATGTATATTTCACATCTATAGTCACATCACCTATACTCTTACATATTTCGAGATGTTCAGACATCAATGAATTTGAACATTAACATAATGGAACCTTTCCCCAATCCTGAGATTGAAATACTGTTTCGTCAAATATTATCATGTCAAAATGATTTCAATTTCACTTGCGACATGTTATTCTCTGTAGATTTCCTTTGTTCTGAACCTTAACTACATAACTTGGAAACCTATTTGCATGACGAAAGAAAAAATGCAGAAAGCAACAAGAAACTTAGCAAATTAAGAATTATACAAAAGATTCTTTTCGATTCGGATACGTCTGTGACTTGTTTCAGGGTATATTCTCCGTATAAATAAAGCGTTTGAATTAGTGTTAAGCTTACTTTTAATGTGATTGCACCAACAAATCTTAAACCTCCAAACAAGTTTCGCCCGGAGTGTGAAATGTCCGGATTTATGGCGACCGGAGTATAGAGGTTTTCGCTATAATGTACTTTGTATGATCTCTTTTGTCTTTTCTGCATTTTTTATCTGAACTATCACGCTATTCTGCTAGCGTTTGCGTTTTAATTTACCTCCGCCATATCGTTTGATTTGATTTTCTAGGACGCATGTTGCAATTTTAGTTTTCTTTATTCATGACAAATGCTTACAAAAAGAGTCTCTATTTACCCTTTTCAATTCGGTCTCATTATTGTGCTCAGTAAGACCTCCTTTAAGTATTTCGAAATCGTAGGGACCATAAGTATAAATAAGGTGTTCCTTGTCACTTTCACTTCGTTAGAAAGTAAAGCAAATTGCAATGACAGAGTCGCTTGAAAACGTGAAAAGGTTATCAAATAAATGCTCCAATGAGTTTTAAATTAACATTATGACATTTTTACACTTTACTGAAAGAGATCAATCTGCTGTAACACTCCCCTCAAATTAGACTCACTCGAGCCAAAAGCATATTAAATTTATTGTGAAGAGTTTGACGGGCAGGTGAACGAAAAGTTTAGTTATTCGAATGAAAAAGACGGTTGAAAATAACTAATTGCTGATAAAAGAAGTTTAGAGAGCCCTCTTTTGTTGATAATTGTCTTTTATAATAATAGAAGAAAATGATCGAAAATGACGCGACACATTGTGCTTCAAGCCAAATTCCTGAATTATACTTTTTGTTGTTAAACAGCGTTATCAAAGAACATAACCTGTATAGATTTATTGTTTAGGATTTTCATTAGTAGATATTTTACGTAAAGTTTTCTTTTATTTGACTTAGGTATTATATATCATACAGTCACATATTGTAAAATCAGATCAGGAGGAATGGAATTACACAAATGCCCCTGTACATGTGTTCATTTGGTTTCGTATCTAGAGCATACTCGCATTGCTGGTTGTATGTACTACGTTTTTTTTTATTCAAAGCTGTAATTTTTTTCTCTATTTTAATGGATTAATATTCGTAAACCGTTCTGTATCAATTCAATTTCAAAGACATTTTTATTTAAGGGTCGCTCAACTTACTGGCTATGAACCACAGGATTTGATAGAGAAAACACTGTATCATTACATACATGCCTGTGATATACTGCACATGAGATACGCTCACCATACATGTAAGTATCTACCCTCTATTTACATGGTAATCAGATCTGCTGCCTTTCCCTTTACAACAGTTGTTCAGCAGGCATTACAACGCAATCATATATCTAGTTTGTATGTATCAATACCATCACTTTCCTAAAGAACTAATATAAAACAGAGTGCATTCTTGTTTAACGTCTCACTCAAGAATATTTCACTCATATGGAGACGTCTAAAAAAACTAAAACAAACAAATAAAAAATACACGTATTTTAAATTCATCATTAAAGCACCATCTTTGCATTTAATCAGTGCAGAAATTCTATTTCTTATATTACAATTCATTTTGGTGTAAGGCGAATAATATAGAGACTTAGATTAAAAGTAATGATGATGTAAGCATTTGATTTTATTGTATTAAGACGTATGAATTTAGGTATGACATGTACTATATATCTGTGATACAGATATTCCCGATTATATGATTGCTGTTTGTTGAAACACTTTGGTAATGTGTACAAAGCTACGATATATTTAAAAGATAATAGGCGAATGGATATTGTTTCTTATGTAAATCATTACTTTAGTATTTTTCTTTAATATTGGAAACAAAAGAATAAGTATTACAAGTTTATTCTAGAGTTATTATTTTTCTGATCTTAGATTCCCCTTTGGTGCGCTGACGAAATAGAGCTATATTTCATAACTGATCGCTATACATGTTCTTTATATAAAAACGTAAGAAGAAGATACCAAGGGGGCATTCCAAATTAAAAAACCGAGGACGGACAATACAGTGTCCAAAACAAATAGAGATAACGTTAACACCACAATCAGCAACCGACATTCACATATAACAGTTAGAACTAGAAATAGAGTAACAAGGACCTCATCAAATTCAGGGTTAGAGATCAGGTGCTATTAATAGAGAAAAAAGGAATCGTCGAATATAGTTTCTTATTCAAATTCAAGCTTTTAGTTGTGGGTACGAAATAAAGATGAAAATGTATCATATTTCAAAAGACAAGAGACGAATGTCTTTCATAAAATCATGACGATTGATCCTGACATAAAAATTTACTCTATTTTTCTTCGTTATCAGTGAATAAATGCAGTTAAAGAACCTTTTCCTATTTCAAGATTTTTTTTTTGTTTAATGAAAAAGGGCTTGTATTATTTAACACAAAATATCAAAGCAGATTGCCATGCTTTTTGTTTATTGGGCGATTGTTTTAGGCTCCTTAGATCCGAATTAGTCAATTCAAAGATTGGCATTTTCTTTTATTTCCATGCATTTTGTGTGTACAGACACTAGCGCAATTAAATCATTCCGCGAAAGCGTAGCAACATATTGTATATATCTACTTATCATAATCACACCATCACACGGCCAATACTTTTTTTTAATATCGATTCTCTATTTAGGAAATTTTAGGTGATTTATAAATTTGTATTATGCCTTTTTATTTAATCTTCGCTTTCTTCAAAATGATTATTCACAGTATGAAAATGTGTGCTTAAAAATCCACGTGCTTTTCGTCAAAATTCCTCCATTCATTTCTGTAAATCCTGAATGCTGATAAAACAGATTTTCAGTTTTACGCGAAACTTATAATATCTAAGTCCACAATACGCCTAGTCTATCAGCGTCGCTTTCTATACTCATTCCAATGTATTGGCGTTCCTCCTCAAACGAATTCTCCTTTTTTAATGGCGAGATTATATCAACCCTTGACGAAACATGCAGGAAATCAATTACAGATTTGTCAGAGCCGTCGAGTATCAAATAAGGCACCTGGTTGTAGATTGCCGTTTGATGGCGGATTTAACGATAAGCCTATATAATTTTGCACTGAATACACGTATTATTTTGTAAAAGGAGTCTTAGAGAATATTGAAATATGCGACGATAATATACACATGTGTGTAATTTTCAAGATCATTTCAATATATTTATTTTCCAACCGAATCATACGTTTGAAGAATTCCTCTATTTCGTTTTGATAATAACAGTCTTTATTTTGTATATCAGGGCCTAGTATGTCAGATTTTATGAAATCAAATTTGCTGCTAAGAAATGCACTGTAAAAGGATCAAATTTTATAGATTCGGTATACAGATTCGAGGTGTAAAGTCGATATTTAAAGAGATGGGGAAGAAACGAACAAATGACGTAATGGGCGCCGATTACTCATAATAAATCATTCCAATCATATTCGATCTACCTTGGTATCGACAGGGTTGGTATTTAAAATGGTGCCACTCTTCAATGTGATATTCGCGAGAGTTTATCTTTTTAACATAATTCTCACCATATAATCCTGCTATGGAAAAATTTACTTTTCACGCAATTGTAATAAAATTCAGATTTACGCGACCCCTTTTCTAGGTATTGACTGCATTATCATATTGTCATACAGTCTTCTTAAGTAATAGTCCTGTCACATTTGTGCTTCATTTTCATCCTCTCTTCGCACACCTGTAAGGTTTAACATGTATGCAAATTTGACCGTGTTATGTGAAATATTCTCCCAGTTGGTTCACCCAACAGGGCGTCAAGAAATCAATTACAGACCTAACACACGAATGTTTTCATTTTATGCACAATTAAACAGTGTCCATCTTATTAGAAATGTAAAGAAAAAATAACGTAAAAGGTCAGTGACGACACGAGTGGTTACGACAACTTTAGAAAGCGAAACTATTACAACGCCCGCCATGCTGTTGAATTTCTCAGTGAATATTCTTATTGGATTAAGATCGAGAGAAATTATTATTCTATCAACACGTGTTTGTGATTTGTTACGATATGGGAAATTTGTCGATTAGTTTAACGGAATATTTAAATTTTGAATTTGATAAAACCAAGATTTGTCGAACATGAAGCTTATGAATATTTTGATCATCAATTGGAAATCTATTGACATTATATTACAAATAAAAAAGTGAATGATTGAAAGTAGAATCCAGGTGTTGATTCAATATGCGTAGATTTCTCATGACATACAAATGCAAGCAGATAACCACACACTTGCGCAAAACTACTAAAAGTATATACATTGCAAAAGTTATAAAACAAGTCAAGATGTGGTTCCCCTTATTAAAGACCCCTTGTTTCATACTCTAAACTCCAAATGTCTTGGTAATAGTATAAAATGTTGCTGTCGATGATCACTGATTGAACAGAAATGGTCCTTATTTTTCCAATAAAAGAGCAATTGACAGATGCAACAATTTCTTCTTTTCATAAGATAAATACATGTATTAACAATTTTAGAATATATTCTGAACATTTACAAATAATGTTTAGAATATGTGCTTTATGGTTAAGAACAATGCAGTTTTTGATGTGTCCATAGACAAAGAGTTGGTCTTCGGTGTAAAATAATAATGAGTAAAAAGAACATTCATTTATTTAGAATTCATCGTGCAGTTGCCATGGATATCGAAATTATTGATTTCCTTGACAGGAAGACATAAAAATATGTTGCCGATTTACACACTTGTAAGAACAATTGGGAATCGGGTCATTGAAGCAACTGAATACCAAAATTTGTGGTCCTTTCATTTTGCTCAAAAGAGATAATTGCCCAAATTTAGTGTGTCTGCTAAAGACCCTTACCTTTCCCCTACTTATTGCCATAAGTAAAATGCACCTGTCAGAAACAAAAGATAAATAAGGACGGAAAAAGTTACCTGAATGATACATTAACGCCCTTCACATTTAAAATGGTTTAAACTGTGTTGAACATTAATTAGCCATTTCATTTCCGACGCTCTAATTGAAACTAAAACGGCCTCATTAAATACATGAATCCCCCGACCACTGCACGTGCAGAATTTTATTGCGTTACCCGAATCTAAGCCACAGGTATGTCAGTAAATATTTCTAGTAATGTATTTCAAAGACTTTTGTATTGCGCGCATCTGTTCAAACATTAGACTGCCATTTTTCAAGGTGAGAAAATACCATTTTATGTAGAACACATTGCGAATTGGTATATTTACATGCAGACAATATGCATACATTTTCTGCTTAGAATTCCCAATGACAGTTAATCCCCATATTATTCGATAGAATACATTGAAATCGCAAATGCAGCATTTAACAATGGTTTCAAATCTCTGTAAATTGAATATGGGCCCACACATTAAGGGAGAATTTGAAAATTTCAACGGACAATCTCGGCTTTAAATAGAAATCTTTAAATGATTCTAAATTTTTTCATCGACACTACAATAGGTAGTTTGATGAGGTGCTGATATTCAATATATATTTTTCTTATTATACGTTTACCATTACCTCAGGAATACGCAAAAAAGATACTTGAATGAATTGTCATATTGAATGAATGTATGAATAAATATTGATGAATTAACTTGGGGCAAGGGTTTAAATATTGTAAAAATGCTTGAAAATGCCACATTTTAGTTTGCTATGAAATGTCTACCATATTGAGGGTAAACATATCTATTATGTTTTCACTGCGATATTTTTGTAACTAATTGTATGACATGACTGTGTTATATAGAAGTTATCCTTATGCAATCTTATTCGTAAACAGTCAAATGGCCATGTCCGACATTGGATGAAATTATCTTTTTCTAATTCGGAGGAACCTCAAAGATTTGAATAAGCGGTAAATATTAGCAAAAACCCGCTGATTTGATTAAACTTAAAATGAAAACTTCTTTATATTTCTTATCATTTCAGTACTACTAAAAGGACAAGTTACAACAAAGTATTACAGATTTTTGGCAAAAGATGGCGGTTGGGTGTGGATTCAAAGCTATGCTACGATTGTACATAACAGCAGATCGTCCCGTCCACACTGCATTGTCAGTGTTAACTATGTATTAAGGTAGGAACAAGCATTGCTATAATGACTTAAATTGTCGCACAATTCAAAGACATAGAGCTACTGAAATCTATAACCTACAGTAAATTATAGTAAAAACTGTATGGCTAAATCAACAACTTATTATTATACAGAATGAAAAGTTATTCCAGACTTTTTCTTTTCTTCAGTGATAAGTTTCGATATCAACTCTTATCTGAAAATAAATTACAAGTAATGTTAAAACAAATAACCCCCAAAAGAATTAAGCTCAGGTGTAACAGCTTGGTTGGTGTTGCTAGGCCAAATCTAAATCTTAGTATTATCAATCCGCCGATTATGATGTTTTGAAAATCTTATAAGAGTGTAAAACACCGACATTCACTTTAAATAATGTTCAAATATAGCATTAACACATGATTGATTATGTTTGAATTATGCTAAATATCCAATTGTGACTTATTTTCAGTGAAGTAGAGCGGAGAGATTTGCAGTTGCAGCTAGAACAGACAATTACAAAAGAGTTGTCTCCCTTTTCAACGTTATCTGGAAGATCACCCGGCAAAGTCCGATCAACGAAATCAAAACAAAGACGCTCTCCGTATCCGCACATTGCCGAAAATCCAGAATACACTGGAGACTTTTCCGACAGAATCCCATTAGATTTAGTCCAAGAGATTAATGCTCAAGAGTATCAGAACTCAATGCAATTACATTCACACAATCAGGAGTCTGGCGACAAGTACGGTGCAATATACGGGCAATCGTATTCAAACGGCGTCATTTCTGACTTTTATCAGTATCAAACACAGCAGAGATATATGGAAGATCGGTTTAACTGTAAAACCGAAAGTGATAGATATTTTGCTACACGCAATATGGAATCGTATACCGGTTATATGAGTTCACACAACGGATTAACTAGTCCAAATCTTAGTCACTTAGATAATCACGAAGGTCAAACGACTATATCTCCACGATATGAATTTAGAACGTCTGGTCAGTGCTCGAGAAGTAGTAGCCGAGATGCCTCTTTCGGAACTTCTCAGGCTTATCCATGTCCATACAGTAACAGATCGGAATCGTCAGCATCGGACGTAGACGTTGTCAGCGACGAATACGATAAGAGAAATATCAGAGGAGAGGAAAACTGCAATCATAACACAGAACACGGTCATATGGCGATCAAGGATGAACACTACAAATCGCCTTCCAGGCTGAATGGCCAAGATATTCCTGTTACTTGTGATACTGCTCATAAATCTGTAATAATGCGTCCTGCTCCGAGACAAAATAATCAGTCGGATACAAGAATGAACCGAACATTAGAGACTCCATCTAAGTCCCCATCCTGTATACGGACGACACAGCAGACTAATGCTATCAAATGTACAGGAAACGATGCAATCACCGACCAAAGTTATGCTTACCCTAGTGTTCCGAACGAGAAGTTCGTGGACATGCGCACAGATATTTACACTCACTGTCTCAGAGCTGCTTGTGCCTACGATAATTATAATCAGACCAACTTCAATCAAACTATTCCGATAAATAATCAAAGAACATACAATAATCTGCCACAGGCAGGTTACACTAGTGTTATAGTAGACACACAACAATATCATTTAGCTAATGGCTATGTTCACTAGTGGGTAGTAGTATAGTGCATCATTCAAAAGTCTTCAATCGGTGACATGCGCAGTCAAATGGATATGACGTAATTCCAAGCTTTGTTGCTCTGTTTCAGAAAGTATTAAAGACTTGTACTACATTGGTACATAAAAGTCCTATATTATTAGAGAACTTGGCATCCATTAATATTATTCAGACAGAAATACATTCAATCTAGTCAGATTTTTCTTTGAAATAGTGGTTGAGGTAGATTAGGTTATTTTTAATTAGTCACGAGTTGTTTATGAAGGAATGGACCAATCATTATTTAAATTCCCAATGTGTGAATTACTATTTACATGTACTCTAAAATTCGTATGTTACTAAAATACTTTCTAATGAATATTAAGATTCATATTGTGTTAGAGGGAGTGTCATTTTACTGATAAAAATGATCCTGGGTGGCATGTGATGGGTTTATTTACCGAATTTGCATGAACATTTTTTCTTAAATCAACAAATATTGCATGTTTTACTTACTGCATTGATTTATATTTGACGAAATGTTCTCATTTACAGGGGTAATGGATGGCCCCAGTTACAGGGCTTTGTGCATGCATACTCTATAAAGGGGTATTAAGCAGCTCTATCGTTTATGTCGACCATCCCATTAGATCCACAATTAATAAGTCGGTGCTCGTTCAATTCAACTTTACGTAAATCACCTGGTATGCCTCACTTTCCTAAGATTCTGTAAATGCGATAGAAAGTGAATCAGTTTTTGTTGCAATTTTCATTATAATCAGTTGATTGAGTACAGGTCATCAAGGGCAGATGACAGTCCGGGATCTCTTTGTATCTACTTTGATCACTTGATTGTGAAAGTCATTCTTAGTTTCCCTAAAACGTTCAATCATGAATCAGTTTTATTGCAATTTGTAACATGCTGATTTTAGTACATGTATTACTATTCTGTTTTTGTTGCCACTTATACCCTAGATTATAGATATAAATATGTTTACTCTAGACCTGAAATTACAGTACAAAAATCATGCGTAAAGATGTTTGCTTTAACTAGAATCAAAAACAGGTATCAAAACCCAGTATGGATATTTCCTTTGAAATTCAAATAAAAGTTTAGTTGGTATTTGCCGACAATTTCCCCCTACAATCCGACCACTGTATCTCATTTTTTAATTGATTTTGATGCCATGTGTTGTATATGCAGAGATATGAAATAAATCAAGGTAATTATAACAATAATAATCTTTTAATTTGTTAGTTAAAATAGGTATTCTTAAACTTGCAATACAATAATTTGAAGTTATATTTGTTACGTCCCAAATGTCCTGTAAAGGGCATGCATCATTGATCTATACTCGGCTAACGATACATTTTAGCAATGAACATTTGCTTATACGAGTCTTGTTCGAAAGATCTGAAACATTCGTATCCCATAATATCATCGACGTTTTGAACATAAAATCAATTTCCTTTTTCTAATAAAGTTTTATTTTTATTTTACATTGAAAATTCTGACCATAGAATTTGAAAGGGAAATCATACCAAGATTCACTTTCTAATGAATACCTATAAAAATATTAAGTTCAGATATAAAGCTGTTGTATCTCAGTTCATACATGATTCTCAGTTTTCCTTTCCTCAGATGACGGATGTCTAAAATCTGGATCGAACGTGATAAGTTAGGTTCTGAAATTATAGCAATAGAAAGAATGGTGTCTTAAATCACTGGAAAGACGTTCAAATGTTGGTCCTCTGCAGTTTAGCCTGAAGTCTGATTGATTGAAAAGCTTGGGTTTAGAAAATCTCAGAATTAAGTAAACCAGTAAGATCTCTAGTCCATACCCTATTGATCTGTCCTTTTATTTATTTTTTTGTAGTTACTGATTTCAAATCATTATCAATACCTTATTTGTTAA
>JACSZP010001633.1:0-13751 GCA_016161895.1 Pinna nobilis
ACGTAGGAATGTCGGTTGTAACTCCCACTACACTGATGACCAAGGATACGACGTGTTTGTACGTAGCATTCCTACACCTTAAACAAATGATTAACTTTCACCTGTATCCGTCTACGTTTATCTTATCTAACTTAATATGACGAGACATTATCCGTGCCCTCATAATGATATGGGCACAAACTTCCGACCGCCACTCCGAGAAAAGTCCTCTTTATGTCAGTCCGCGATGGCTTAGGGGGAAAAAGAAAAAGAAATAGCGTCTACGAACATATGAAAATAATTTACAATAAAGAGTCCTACAAATAATTTCAGAATTGTCTCCTTATCCTTGGATTGCCATAAGTGATCTACTAGATTAGGTTGAAAGTCCATTAGATGCGCTCTGGAGCATCAAGGAACGGTGTTAACAATTTCTTAGCACACTCAAGTTTTCATCCCTTAAATGTCAGAACTTATATCCATTTGGATGTTATTATAGAAGAAGAAGAATGTAATGTTGTGAACAAAGTGCCTGGGATGTATATTTCAATGTTGACTATCTTCACATAAGAGTCAAGATCTATAAATGAACTAAATTGTTATTTCATTCGAGAAACCATGTCACTTGCATAGGGATGTCATCAACGTTATATAGGCTCAACATTTAGGGCCACTGATCCATGAGATATTTTTATGTGCCAACGCCCACTGTATCATGGGATCCCAATGTTTACAACCTCATCCGAAGTAGGCCTATATATGGGGAAATAAAAATACCCAAATTGAGACTTCATTCCCTGGTGCACTCTGGCATAGAGCCGCGACCGGGAATTAATTTTCATGAATTTATTAAAATTGTCAAAATATATACGCGTATTGTATTGTTATTGTGATGTTTTGAATGCCACTCTAAAGATTTGTCAATTACAGTGGAACTTTGCTAATAAGACGGCCGAAGTGGCAGGCTAAAATTTATCTGTTTGGTGAGGTGGTCTTCTAAGTGAGGTTGGAATAGGCTTAAAGAATGACACACAGATGATCTATATATAAGCGAGGTTCCACTGTATATGGAAAGATAAAGGAATGCCGCCGAAAGGGCCTTAACATTTTGTCTTAGATCGTAATTCTGTGTATTCTCTTTCTTTAGCATCCTCCTCCGTCTTTTCTGGTGCCTATCCATATATGCATATTCATACAATGTACGGATTATATATCAAAGTGCATCGGTGTAAGAAAACTGAACGAAGCACACTATATGTATCCTTCTTTGTGGACAGAGTGAGCTAGTGTGCTTTAATATTTACTGTAAACAGTCTTCTTGTATTTAAACAAAACTATTAGAGGTGAAAATAAACTTGTCAGTCCTAATCCGCCGAGTGCTATAAAGGATATGAATTTCGCGTGCATAAGTTGTCGATATATTTGACAGAGATCCAAATAGAATGTGAATAGCCCCATAAGAGAATTTTACTTCAATAAAAAGGAAGGTGTGTTTAATATCGATCGCTACAAACATGTACAGGTACAGGTATACAATTGAATATTGCATAGCATTGAGAAAGAAAATGATTGCGTCAGAAGGCAGTTTTTATTGTATTGTGTTGTTGTTGTTGTTGGTGGTGTCTCAATCAAGAATCTTTCACCTATATGGAGACATCACCGCGTGCTGGTGAAGGGCGACACATTTTGCTTATGTTCGGTAATGATGACCGTAAAGCAGGGAGGGTAATTTAACGTGCCAACACATTTAGTGACACGGGACCTCGGTTTTCACTGTCTCTTCCGAAAGACATGGACAATCACCCGCATCATGACTCGGATATGACTCCCCCAAACCCGCCGGAACTCTCGTTCAGAAGACGAATTCGCTAACCACTGGGTCATGGAGGCCCAGAAGGCAGCTTTACACAGTTGAACGTTCCATCCCAACATCTAGGCAATACTTATGACTATATGTATATACGCTGTACCTGTAGGTTTATTACAATTATGATAATTCATTCTCCCTCCCCACTAAAAACAGAGCGAGTCTTATCAATATCATGACTATAATGTACAAGAGTATCAGTCTATACATTTCATGGCATTTCTAAGTCCTTTCAACAATAATCAAAAGCTTTACTGAGAATCAACCATTTTCATTTTATGGACAACAGTTCTATGTATGCTAAGGGGATAATCGGAAGATGAACAACTGGGTCCTGGAGGGCGGAGGGTTCAAATCCTGGCGGATGTATGGTCGGTTTACATGATGGCAGGACGTAAACATGAATAAGAGACATTTGCGTGGGAGTTGATGTGAAATTTGTATTTTGTTTACAGGTATTTTATCTGACACAGGTAAGTTAAGTCATAAGTGATTGTACACAGGTGTACTTCGAGACCTACGCTCCAAGGTAACTTACAAATATGATATAATATTTGTTGACAGTACATGACTATCTTCATTAATACTTCCTCTTTTTTAATGGAAGAAATATAATCAACATTCGTAGAAATGATAGTTAGGTATTTCTTACGAGTCCCAAAATAAGTGTTCTCTACAAACTAATCCGATTGCGAATGCATTATCACAAAATTATTTGTGTTGTTCTAAGTCAGCGTCAAGTGGGGTTGTCTGTTCTTTACAATTTATAGATTGTTTGTCTATCTTCAAGAGCATAAATGTAATTCAAGACAGATATATACATCAATGATTAAAAAACTTATTACATTACAGTACATACCCGGATCTATATAGGGCGTCCGGACCACCTCCCCTCCCCCCAGGGAATTGGAAAAATATATTATACCACAATTGGTCAAATATACTTAACTTGCATTTTCACTTTGACTTTGATGGGTTTTCCCTTACAACAAGTTTGACCCCACCCTCCCAATAAAGTAGATACTCGCATGCAGTACTGTCGTAAGCACACGACATTTTATTTTCGTATTCGTATCTTTTATTTCGATCAAACTTGACAAGTACGGTAGTCATAAGTAGCCGGGATATATCATGCACATAGTTGGGATATATCACTGTCTGTGGACATCAAATCTAATTAATGACGGATTCGACTGCAATACATAACTGAACACCTCTTAAAGGTCACCGAAAATCAATTTGTAATTTTCTGTGTGAATTCTTTTGAAGATGCAGTTATGTACAACGGTTTAATGCCTGTGCAATTTATTACTTTTTATATTTAATTATACATTATAATTTATGATAATAAAATTAATAACATGCAGAATGTTGCATTCCTATCGCTGGCGGAGTATATGTTTGAGAAAATAGCTGGAAATAGCATTATGTATCGGAGCGCTGGCTCATTTCAAAGGATATTTCCCCGACAAACAATATCATTAAGTTTGTTTGATATACAGTCTAACCGGTTTAAGAGATTAGCCGTGGGAGGATTAATATATGACCACATATGACAGGTGGTTTCTTAGTTCAAGTTATTTGTATACAAAAATAACACTTTGGGAACCTCTTAATTCAGGGAGTCGCTAAGGCAGGTTAGACTGTAGTACTTTTTACGCAAAGCTTAACCCCATGTAACGTCAAAGCGATTTACTTGTTCGAGCGTTGGTCCTGTCAGACATTTGCGGAACGTTTCGGCTTCGAATCATGAGTGCGACATTTTTATCATGTGGGTTGTTGTTGTTTTATTGATTAACGTCCCAGTCAAAAATCTTCCACGTAAATTGAAACGTTACCAAATCCCGGTGGGGTGCAAATTTAGCGTATTCTCACCACTTATGATCCTTGAGCAGTGAGAGACTGTTGATGTGTCTTTTGTATTTCACGTTTGAACTCCTTGTAACAAGCTAGAACTTCTCTTCTACTCCAAGATACACACATACCTAAATTAATCCAGAGAGTACTAAAGGGATCCATGGCAATAATTAATAAAGTAAATTTCTCGAAATTGTGTCACTTTTTATATTATACAGCATCGTCGGTATAGAAGAGAAGCAGAAAGTAGGCTAAAAACTATGTTAATGTCGAATGATGATAGTGAAAAAAAATCATCTTAAAATTCAATAACTTGCCAGTCTACATTCACAATAAAGGAATTCGATTAATCCGTTCACTTTAAAATAGAACTTTAATCATACCTATTTCAAAAATACAAACACCTCATCGATGGGTTTTACGTATTAGCTAATGCTATAAATACGTCGGCGTAAACCACTCTACCCGAAATACTTTGTAAGCTCTAGACAGGAGAAAATAAATCGCGCTTACAAAAGAAAGCTTTTTAAGGAAAGGAGAACTAATATTTTATTCAGGTAGCATGCAAAAGCAGTATATCAAAGCCTTTTTAACTATGTATGTATGTGTACATGTCAATTATTTCTGTGATGAATTAAATTTGGGTGGGGTGGTTGGTAGAGGGGTTTATTAGGGGCGTACAGGCGGTCTGCTTCTCCATCGATGGATGGAGTAGGTGAATACATTTACGATATATTTGTTTGATTTATGTTCTATCCTAATATTCACTTTTTGTTTGGTTTTACACGTACAGAGCGTGTGCTATGGTGAGATCAATGTTCCGATCCCCCCTTTCAAATACCAAGATCCGCAAAAGTAATTTCATGTATATTTCTATTCATTCATTTGTTTATGTATTTATATCTTTATCTTTTATCTATCTCTCAATCTATTTCTCTAAATGTATACTGACATTAATGTAAAAGAACGCAACTTTTCATACTACTCGGTTGCAGTTGCATTATTGTTTTGTGTCACGTATCGCATCATCTTTAAGATTAAAAGTTGCCCACTCTACGCGGAGCTACGAGCGGTCCTTTTGGAGTACCAGTAATGACATCAGTAATGGTAGTGTTGTCATGTATTGTGTAGGAGGTGAGAAGTTCATTGTCAGAAAATCGCGGACAGAGGAATTACTGTAAAATCGGAAATCTAGATCAAGAAACATACGAAGGTAATGCAGTAAAAGGAGCATGTGTATAGAAATAAATGTTATAGACATAAGATAGCCCCCCCCCCCCTTTAACAATGATGTTCAACTAATATGAGAGAGAGAGAGAGAGAGAGAGAGAGAGAGAGAGAGAGAGATTCATGCGGTTCATTCATCAAGACAACACACACAAGCTAACATAATCACTCTAGGCCTATAGCTTGGAGGCTTCGTCTTGGTGGGGGATCTACTACTTCACGGAAAGTAATGCGCTTTTTCTTAAAAGCTCTAGGCTCTGTCTTTGTAGCCAGTGTACTGAATTACTCACAGTCTTTTAATTAAAGCTTAGTAGATATATACAACATTTAACTTTTGTTTCCGCTGGGATCAAGGTCGCTAACCCCGACATCATATTTACAGTGGAAATACAAGATAGCTGATACAAGTGTTGGCAATGTTACAAGTCAACCTTGATGGGATACATCTCCCACGATAATGAGGCATATCATCCGTGAGGAGAATCTGATACTGATAATTCTATCCGAGGGAATGTATAGGTATAGACCTGTAACTCAAGTCTAAAATGAAATCCATGGCTGGTTATGATTAAAGAAAATGAGGTCATTTTTGATTAAGAATATATATACATTGTGATGTAGAGATTTTCTAGTTCTGCCACAGACATACGCTTAAAAGAGTAAGGGTTGGGGCTATCATTGGCACGAAATAGACGATGAGAGAGGGAAGGGGATAAATGTACATATTTATTTTAGAGGAACAACGGAAACTGAAAGTTAGTAGATTTTCCCATGATCCACTCGCACTATTACTCTTACAATGTATGCTAAGGAAGCCTCCCATTTGTTTGATTTCTTTTTCAAGAGAAATGGAGAGAGGTTTTGTTGTTTATTCTATAAACACTCACAATCGGAGTCGGACTTAAACAATGAATGAAATAAAACTCGTGTACAGTTGAGCGGCACTTAATGCGGATGCTTCACCTTCCGGACCGCGGGAATGGCTAAGGACAGAAAGTTCAAATTGCATATGTCACTGTAAAAAGTGTGCTTCATTAATCTGGATAATTTGACTGGGAACAAAGTGGTCAGGGTTTACAAAGCTCCCATGCTTCCTTATCGAATTTATAATGTAGCATAAAGGGTGGGGGATGACTTACACATAGCTGATGTTGTAATGTTTCGGCCTTCATGCACCATCCAAAATTCATGGAAATCGCCATTGACGCCGAGGGGCTTCAAATTTTGATCAATTGGTGGCATTTTTGTATGATTGAGAAGACGAACCGACACATACTGTAACACTGGTATTTACAATCTAATCTGAAGAGCGAGAAAAAGCAGTCGCCTACGTTTGGATTCGAACCAATAAGCTCAAGTTCTGACATTCGGTTACGAACGCAGATACTATGAGGAACCGAGGATGACGAACGGACGGCGAACACTAGCGCGGAACCATGACGGACGTCGTATGTAACTGTAGCTTTTTCCAAATAATACATCTCAGTCAATAGACAGCACAAAAAATTGATTTCTACGATCATCCTCATCAAAATGTTTATAGAGAACCGTATAATTCTACATATCTGTGATTTCCATGACAACAATAATCACGTGACATATTCTGATACACCGGGACTATGTTCATTCTCCATATTACATGAAAACGGTCCTTTAAATTATTTTCTATCGATTAATTTAGAATTTCATTGATTTTGTATTCAAAAGATGAGAAATCAATCACTGTGTGTTGACGATGACTAAGATCGCGTTGTGGAGGCTAATTAGGTTTGATAACGATGTAGATATTATCTGTGTCTGTAGGTGATCGGTTAACCAATCAGAGAGAGCAGAGAAATATCAGGCACATTATAGGCAATTAAGCCCTGTCAAATGCCAAGGTTAATGACCATTTAATACTGTTTGGGGTAGAAAATGGACATAATTCATGGACATAACATACTAATATTAGTATCTTGTGATTGGATAATCCACAGCTGGCCATATAATACAAAATGCACGAGAGTAAGCAAAGCTACTCACAAAAGGTACCTGAAGTTGACAGAAATGTTGAGGTCTGCGCGATACCGACTACGTACAATAATAACAACAGCCGATGGTAACATGTGTTATCACTGTTATGCATGATACTGTCATAGTAGTAATGGTACTGTCAAATAAGAAGCTATTTTCTGAGCTCTTAGCAATGGTAATTTCTGTATCATTACCAATTGCATTTTGTACAGAGGAAATTACACTTGATTCCTTCACGAACTATTTAGTGATGAAATAATATCCAGGATCGCACTGCATCCGAAAGATATTTCCTAATAGTTTCGATTTCGCATAGAGGTAAATTTATATGTTCATTATTTTTTACAGACCAGTTGCGGTCAGGTGACTCATCCCTTTTCATTTTTTAATTCCTTTTAAGGCTATGTTCTGGAAAATGTATACACAGAATACCTGATTAAGAATTAAGGTATGTGTTTTCGTCAAATGCTAAGGCTAGCCTACAGAGGGATCTGCAATACGTCATATCAAGCTTCTGTATATTTTATTACTGTAATACAGTATTTATTATCCTACACAAAGCAGAAGCGACTGTCAAGCAATAAAACATTCAATTTTACCATACAGTGAATATATCAACAGTCCACAAGGATTTAAAACTGTTTTCATCCGTAGAACAAAATTAGATGAAACATTATACAGAAGCGTATGCCATAAAACAGATACACTGTAACTAGGAATATCAAAAACCATCGTATCCAGTATAATATTTGTTACTTGAGATCCAGTGTATAGTGGTCGACAATATGCCATATGCCGCTCGCAGCGGTAAAAGCGACGGATCCACCAAATGCTTAAATAACCAATAGGAGTTCTAGGCGGTTTGTTTTAAAGCGAGATGTGCCACCTTTTTTATCCGGACGCAAGATTAAAAATCGCAGTCCAGTGTTAAAATAGGTGCCAACATATTACAGAGATCTAGCAGCTCAAGTTTATTGGTCCGTAGGACCTTATACACAAACGGGTATTCTGAAACCCATTAGTCCTACGTTGTATTCACAAAAGGCCTAAAAATGTCATAGGGTTTAAGGAAGACATCCTGCGGTTTTTCATTGTTAATAGGTCGAAGAATGCAAACTCGCTAACACGATTGCACGAATTCCTATTCAAAAGCCTTTTTGTTTAAATGGAGACGTCTTCCAATGCCGTGAACTTAAGCAAAGGACACATGAGTATTGGGTTATCATGTTCGGTTTTGGTGGTCACTGAGTAGTGGAGTTCATACATTGTAATTTGTAAATGTGCAAATGTGCCAACAGCAACTGTGAAATGTCCTGTGGGTTTAATTGTAGTTCGAAGAATAGAGACTAAGAGTCTCCTCTTTACCTAGACTCGAATCCACAACTTTACAACCTGATGGCGAACTTGATACTGTAGAGTCGCCACGACTCCCTGCTAGTGCGAAACTACGGATAAAACCAATGACCCCCCCCCCACCCCCCCACTCTAGATCCGTGCATGAATGAAGCCTATCCAGTTTGATGTAAGGAAGAAACATTGGGATCATCTCTGGTTACTAGTATGTATAACTAGAATGATATAAAAACAAGACCCGGTAAAGTACTTATTCAGAGTAAAGGTACATTCAACTCCAAAACAAAACATCAGATAATGATATACGCATCTGTATAGTCAATATTGCAGTTTAGAACATATAGCATCGCGTTTACGCCGTAATAAACAAATGATGACTAAACATGCAATGTCGAGTTCTGGGATTTTTTTTTTTTTGGCGGACATATCTCCGTTCTCCTAAGTAATTTCTGTAGCAAACATCCTGCATCGCCAAACTACGTGCCAAATTTTCTGGAGTGTGGTATATAGATTCGTGTGTTGTAATTATTCAAACTGTTGGTTTTCAGAAAACGCATACAACCCTTCAAAACTTGAGGAGAAAGCGAGACTGTTAAACTCTTACTAAGTTACTTATTATTTTCATGCATAACTCATGTTCTTCTCCAACCAAGAGTTGCACAAGACGGCAGGGGCCTCTCCCATTGAGTTTATTTTTTCCCCAAAGACCAAACCGCAAAGGAGAGGGGGGGGGGGGGGGGGGGGGGGGGGGGGGGGTCTTTAACGTGCCGACAACTATTGCATCCCCAACAATTTAGATCACCTGAGAACCAGTGGGTGACACGGGGTCTCATTTTTTTCTGTCTCATCTAAAAAAAAAAACCCCGACATCTGTGCCATTGGATACCATCCGAAGAATTAAACAGAACCCCCCCCCCCCACCAAGCATACTGCGAATTGGATCCCTGCCCTCCCAGTTTGAGGAAAAGCACCCTATCGACTCGTGAATATACATGTTGTTGGAGAGAACGTTGTTGCTTAGATATAAATGATTGTGAGGGGAAAGGAATTTCGACACCTGTTCCTATCTATGACATACCAATTGCATTCCAATCACGGCACTAAACGTTACTACGTAGGCAAGGAGATCCGCCTACTACAGTGTGAGTATTTCTATCCTGTCACTGTAGGCAAGGAGATCCGCCTACTGTAGTGTCAGTACTTCTGGCCTGTCACTGTAGCGCATTACGTACACAGTCGTATATCATTGTGCATTGTATCCAAGTCGTTTGTATAAAATGTATAAAGTAAATACATGTGTGTTCGATATACAGATGACTTAAAACAGGAAGAAGATCTAGAGATGTACTTATCTAGATCAGAAAGGTAGCGATAAACCGTACAAATATGGAGCTATTTATACTTTCAAAACGATCTTGTTGTCAATACCTCTGCAGTATAGAACACAAATCAAAAGTGTGTGTATCTTTGGCAGGGGGGGGGGGGGGGGAGTTAAAACCCTATTTTTCCAANNGGGGTAGTTAAAACCCTATTTTTCCAAATAAGTTCCTCTGCTTAAGATAAGTTCCACTGGTACGTATATGTGTTTGTCTTCGGATTTTACAGTAAACATATCAGTACAATTAAATTTAAGACCTAGTTTAAACCTCCGCCATGAAGAAAGCCCCCCCCCCCCNNACCCCCCCCCCCCCCCCCCCTCAATCTCTCTTAGTTCCTATGCGTATGAACTGCATACTTAGTATACGTTCGACACATGAATACAAATTCAGTATTTTATGTGCATTTTTTCACTACACACATCTTCTCTTGGTTAATCTTAATTGCCCTCCTTAGTTCCCGAAATTTTATTTTCTTCTTCTTCAGATCTACACTGTGTAAAACCCCTGTATCGAATGCTGGAGTGTACCATGCAATGCATAATAGTACTAAAAAATCCAGTGTTATAGAATCCAGTAGCTTGTAACAAAATATGTACAATGAATGTACAAGTGTACAGTGTTTACCTAAAGGCTAATGAACACGAATATCTTAACACAGATAATTCTTTTACATATGCTCGCATTCTTTATATATCAGGCCGTAAGGTAAGGCGTTGTTGAAATTCTTAAGCGGACTGGCTTACCTCACCGGTATATGTATATTATAAATGTAGGACTCGAAATTAATACAATGAATGACAAAATCGACCAACTATATCTTGTATAGGTCTCTGTATGAATGGGAGTTGTTCGCTACATCGATTTAAGGTCAAATTCACATCAGGTGTAACAATACTATTTATTCGACCGGTCCGGTTTTAGTGTAGCGAATTTATTCGTATAATTATACAGGTACACCTGTACATTAAGAGGCAATATCTCCAAGTAGGCTACTTAATAGATCTGGTAGTTGTAGGTCCACATTATTTTCCTCATTTATATATGACGTGTAAAGTACCACGGGCAAGATAATATCAATACCGGAAATCATACTGTTTTGTATATCAAATATACAACATGAACATCAAGTAGGCCTTCACCTAGCCCTGAGCTCCGCCTTTCAGTTGAGCGCGTCGACATTCTTGAGAACACAGAAGAAATAGACGCGTATATCTCCGACTAAAGTAGATCTAATGTATAATTCACAAAGAATATTGCTTTTTACAACTGTTAGGAGATCGATACCTCGGTAAATATCGATCGAGGGTTAAGTTATATTTCAATCGCGCCATTCCAGTAATGTATCAACGCCAAAGACTGTTTAAAGCACGGCGATTGATACATGCCTATGTGGGTCACGTTTGTTTGTACGCGTATCGCATTTCGAATTAGAAAACAAGAGATGTTAGAAGAAGAACAGACGCGCATTGAGGGGATTTCTGTACATCTAAACAAGAAATGATTTAACAATGCGGCAATTTCCTCCTCTCGGCTATCAAGATCCGGGAGAAATTGGCGATATTTCTTACTGTTTACAGATAAAAAACGGCTCCACTTACCCAAAATAGAAAGTTGAATGCAAACATCAAATATTTGATGCACGTGTGACAGCTTCCAAGTGCCATGTTGATAATTTAAGGCGCTTCTTCGAGAATGAGAGGTTTAAAAATCCGTATGGTTACCCAGCTCCAATCTGCTGAAACAGTTTTACCTGTTAGAATTTGATTACTGAAATGCAGTGAGCTGTTTGTTCACGCTTCAGTAGCTATGATATCAGTCCACAAATTGGTTATGAGGAACCGAGTAAATTTATCACAAATTCTGATACACAGTGTGAGTAACAAGTGTTAAACAGAAGAACACAAGAAATAGTCCGACAGCAGAGAAAATACGTTAACGTTTAATCCAGAAACTCCTACAAGTCTAATGTTAGAACGAGGCGACACTTGTTAGCCTTGTATGCACGTAGAATGGCACAGCATGTGTAAGCTATTTTTAGATCGCAACCCTAACATAAACAAAGCTTGCGCATAAATGCTCCGGGCGCAGCAAAAATAAAGCAGGCCAAACCTGTAAGTTCTATCTTTATGAATATCAGGGTAACTACATGTATATATAAATGATGCAATAGGCGATTAAGATATTAGATTTATCAGCCTTATCTATTACATGTATAAACATTCATCACAGTGACTTGTAAAACGGGGATATAAATAGATTGATGTAGTATAATTATACGTCTGCGGCATTGGAACCAGTTGGCATATTTGCAAAGTCTACCCATAAAGTGGCAGACTCCCTATTCTTCAGTTAAACTTTGATAAAAAAAAGAAAAAAAGAAAAAAGCATGTCTCCCCAATGAATAATTTATTTTTTTCTATGATTCACACATAATATAAAATCTCTATGCACTTCGCTCCAAGCAAAAAACAAACTCCCAATGCATCTCTATCCACACATGCTATAAACTCTAATTGATACTCGATACACACATGCTTTAAACTCTCATTGATACTAGATACACACATGCTATAAACTCTCATTGATACTAGATACACACATGTTTTTAACTCTCATCGATACTAGATACACACATGCTATAATCTCTAATTTATACTAGATACACATGCTATAAACTCCCATTGATACTAGATACACACATGCTATAAACTTTTATTGATACTAGATACACACATGCTATAAACTCTCATCGATACTAGAAACACACAAGCTATAAACTCTCATTGATACTAGATACACACATGCTATAAACTCTCATTGATATTAGATACACACATGCTATAAACTCTCATCTATTCTAGATGCACACATGCTATAAACTCTCATTGATAATAGATACACGCATGCTAAAAACTCTCATTGATACTAGATGCACACATGCTATAAACCCTCATTGATACTAGATACACACATGCTATAAACTCTCATTGATAATAGACATACACATGCTATAAACTCTCATTGGTACTAGGTACACACATGCTATAAACTCTCATTGATACTAGATTCACACATGCTATAAACTCTCATCTATACTATATGCACACATGCTATAAGCTATCATTGATACTAGATACACACAAGCTATAAACTCTCATCTATACTAGATACACACATGCTATAAACCCTAATTGATACTAGATACTCACATGCTATAAACTCTCATTGAAATAGATGCACACATGCTATAAACTCTCATTGATACTAGATACACACATGCTATAAACTCTCATCCATACTAGATACACACATGCTATAAACTCTCATTGATACTATATACACACATGCTATAAACTCTCATCGATAATAGATACACACATGCTATAAACCCTAATCGATACTAGATACTCGCATGCTATAAACTCTCATTGAAACTAGATGCACACATGCTATCAACTCTCATTGAAACTAGATACACACATGCTATAAACTCTCATTGATACAAGATACACACAAGCTATAAACTCTCATCCATACTAGATACACTACTGCTATAAACTCTCATTGATACTCGATACACATGCTATAAACTCTCATCGATACTAGGTACACACATGCTATAAACTCTCATCTATACTAGATACACCCATGCTATAAACTCTCATTGATACTAGATACACACATGAAATATTAACTCTCATTGATACTCGATACACACATGGAATATAAACTCTCATTGATACTAGATACACACATGCTATTAACTCTCATCTATACTAGATACACATATGCTATAAACCCTAATCGATACGAGATACTCGCATGCTATAAACTCTCATTGAAACTAGATGCACACATGCTATAAACTCTCATTGATACTAGATACACACATGCTACAAACTCTCATCGATACTAGATACACACATTCTATAAACCCTAATCGATACTAGATACTCGCATGCTATAAACTCTCATTGAAACTAGATGCACACATGTTATCAACTCTCATTGAAACTAGATGCTATCAATGCTATAAACTCTCATCGATACTAGATACACACAGTCTATAAACCCTG
>JACSZP010001640.1:0-10231 GCA_016161895.1 Pinna nobilis
TACTGAACCTATACGAGTTTATCTGGGTCAAAATAACTCTTGAGAAAGTTTGTTGTTGTTCTTAGGAGAGGGCGACCGATAGCCACATCCAAAGATAGCAACCATAGCCAAAAAATAGAGATTATTGCAAATAGACATAATTACTATTTATTTGTCAGAATTTTTTTCAAATGGTGGCTCTAGAACCACTTGTATGAGATTATTTATATTCATGTTGTGATGTTGAAGCTTTTCATTGTTTTAGATGTTGAGAAATTTTTGCAAACTATATAAAAAGAGCAGATCAAGCTCTTTGGAGTCTCCAGTCCATACGTTCTGTTTCACAACTAGTCACCTCAATGTATTCCATATCACAGGTATTTTGTACATTTAAACAACATATTTTGATTTTTTCTCAGATGTGGAAATATGTGCTATGGACACTTGTCCTTGGGCAAGTAAATTTGAAAAATCTGCTAGCCCCAGAACAAATTAACTTGCCTATATCTTTGCAAAATGTGCCCCCCCCCCCACTTTAAATCACTACTTGTCAATGGACAACTAAAAAGCAAAATATTACTTGTCTGAGTGCCCAACGCATCAGGTTGGACATGCTATTTCCACACCCCTGCAGGCATATATTTCTACAAGTAGTAATATGTAACAGTTCTCAATCTAATATAACTTCTATCTTTAATTTGCTTCGTTTTTTATGCTGTGCCATATGAAGATCTATTGCAACCTTGTTGAGAGTTCAAATCTCATCATCTCTTAGGGTTTTTTTTTTCTGCCAAGTTTATAGGCGGTAATGAGCTATGTTCCCAATAGCAAATCATATCTTTTTTTCCCAATTTTCAGCCAAAAATTCCCAATCAGGAAGATAAAAATGAAATTCAATCAATGCATTGCCAAATAGCAAAAATTTAGTTTGCTGGTAGGTTAGTTTGGTAACTTTCATCATAACAAAATAAGTGGACTACATAGGTATCTATTTTGGTATTTACAAGTGGTACAGATTTCATTATAACATGCAAAAGTCCCGATTTGTTTGTAAAAATGCTGCTAAATTCCTACCTTGGGCCATGTTCACATAATAGTGAGAAAAAAGCCCTTTCTCTGTGAATAACCAATACTAAGCCTTAGAAGTACACATCATTGGTGTATGTAGATAAGAGACACAAGAAGTTCATTACAAGATTATGGGGATTTGACCTTTGAACCTTAGTTCTTTATGCTATTTGGTATAGAAAAGTTGGACATGTGTCTAGGGTTTGATTTCTCTGGTTTCTTTTTCTTTGTTTTGTTACAGATATGTTGTTGTTATATGAAATTCTTTGTTCATCTAATGCAAAAAAGATTGAGATACTTTAAAGTGAAAATGGGATTTTGTTGTCAGTATGATTTTTTTGTACATGTAGGTTTCTATGTATTATCTGTCAGTTATCTGTGATATAAGCAAATTGTCTGTGATAATGTTTTTTCCCTTTGTCATATTTGCACAGGTAAGATACCATTTCATGTAAAGTATAATGTTCTACATGTAGCTTCCAGACATGACTGGGTATTAGACATATCATTATTCATTTGCTGCAGACATCGGCAACTCATTGAATATTCCATACTCATAAGCTGCAGTATCTGATTGGGGGACATTTCCTTGAAATATTCTGATGAATTGTTACTTGCAGGTAATGTGTGTAAAATATGAAATAAATGTTTTCGTTATGTTATTGTTGCTTCATATCAGACTCAAGCTTCTTTCACTCATATGGATACATCACAGAATGCTGATGGGAGCTAACAATTTTGGCCCATTCCTGGCAATTGTGGACATCAAGCAGCACGGGATCTTAAGATACAGACACTGTCTGTGACACGGGGACTCACTTTTGTTTGTCCCATATCAAGTACAAGAAAAGTGAGCAATTTTCCCCAAGTATCAAACTCCCATTCTGCTCTTGACCACAGAGCGCCACATCTTCTCATGAAATAACTTACTTATGTCTTAGTGTTTTTCTTTAACAGTCTTGCCATGCTATCATGTTTGCCGGCATATACCAGCAAGCTGTAATTTATACACAACTTACTTAAAAATCATCTGGCCGAACTAATGTGCTTGTAAATTTTCAAGTATCAGTTTATTTAAATCGCCAAGTTGTGACAAACCTTCAACACAATTTTGAAATTGTTACCAAGTATTTCTGTCTGTTAGTTAAAAGAGATTGAGAGGATACAAATTACATTCTATTTATAAAGTGTATTTCCTGTCTGCAGAGGAAACTGTACTATCGATAGCTTGGTACTGTACTACTTTTGTTGATGATAAATTACTCATTTCAATAAAATACAGATTGTGTAAACTGTTTCGTGTTTTGTATATTTATTCAATTCACCTCTAAATATACAATAAATACAAGTAAATTCCCTGATTTACTGTAAACCATGCGTGATCTTTAGCCATTTTATGATTTGGTTTTTTAGAAGTTTTTCTATTTGCCAATATATATACATGTATTGACCTAAATAAGGAATATCAAATAAGGCCTGAGTGGGTGGCATTGTTAAGAACAGTGAATACAGAGGAACCTCGCCTATAGACCACTTCAGGAGACCGCCTCACTAAATCAGACCAATAAAGATTTTCAAAATTCAGTCTGTCTATAACTCTTACGGTTACTTTAACCTCATTTAGGAGACCATCTCACTAATCAGACCAATTTTATCCAGTCACTAGAGGGGCATTGATACCGAGGTTCCACTGTATTGTTGATATGTTATCATTGCCTTATTTCACCAGGGCCTACACTTTCTCCCCAGTATTTTCACAGTTATAAAGGACTCTTTTATCAGGTATTGTCTACCTTGAACTCCTACTTCAACTTGTGAGGTCCGGTGTTAAAGCCCAAGCCACTCTGAGGTTGGCTGTCCCTTTTTTTTTTTATGAGACAGTTAAAACCGAGGTCCCATTTCACAGTAGGTTTTGGCACAGAAAAAACGTCGTACTCTACGGCCAAATGTGCCAAGCATAGGCAAAATGTGCCACCCTTCACTAGCTCACGGTGACGTCTCCATATAAATGAAAGATTCTTTTGTGGGACGTTAAACAATAATACAACCAGCTCAATACCATGGACTGTAATCGCAGGATAGACATGTTTGACAATGGTTAATGTGGATATGTTGTATTGTTTAATTCGATGACCCACTCAAAAGTCAATAATGTTTCGATCATATGGAGACATCACCGATTGTCGATGAGTAGATTACTCAATTAATAGCCTCGGAGAATGTCTGGTTTATGTTATGTTAGCCAATCATCAAGATGATAATATTACCTTCCATTGCAATCATTCAGAATGTACGGAAAGGACCCATCTCCTACTTTACACCGGGGATCCAAATAGGGGTCTTGTTTTGCATTGTACGTTTTAGAACTGATAAGAAAAAAATGGGGCTCAAGGGGAAAACTTCGGTTTCATTACTTAAACCATAATACTGTAAATCCAGTTTTATTCGCGAGAATTTTATTTTCGTGTAATTACACGAGAGCGCTTACTCGTGAAAATATAATTCTCGCTAAATATACTAACCTGATATTAACACATACTATACAACATAGCTGACTATACTTAACAGGAACACGCGCGAAAATATAGTGTCGCGTATAATTACATAACAATAGATTTGCCAAAATAAGGTTCCGCGAAAATTTCTAGATCTACAGTATTGCTATTTCAGAGAAGGTACTAAAGGAATCTTTCCCAAATTGTCATGAAAGTACCCCTTAGAGTTTCGGGGTTTTTTTTGTTTTTTTTTGTTTTTTTGTGCAAGATTTTGGAATGAACTGAAGAAAATTGTGACCCACAGGGTTAGGTTTAATAGTGAATCTTTCTATTTTTTCAGGATTGATTCTGATGTCTTGAAAAGTCGCATGAAAAAGTAGACCTTTGGGATTCTCAATGCAACATTTTAGACATATCGACATGCCAACTGGAAAACACGGCTATCGAGATTCATTATAAAAAACCTAAATTTATCCGACCCCTTTGGACCTCGCTGTTTTCTGATTAGTCCCAAATGTGGCATACAAATCTACACTCCAACTGAAGTCTTCATACACAATTTTAGAGAGATCCCTTTATTGCCATATCAGAAATAGCTATAACAGTTTCTTACTGTAGTCATGTAAAAATCTCACGGAAAATAGTTCTCGGAGCGATATATATAATTTGTTTAAGATATTGCTTCCGTTTTGACCTTTTTCGTCTGACGGTACTAAGAGTATCGACAACGCATCGCCAATATGCTTACATAAACGGTTCCTACAGTTATTCATCAATGTAAGTCCCAGAGTTTCGTGTTTGTCCAATTAATATTTACCAAATTTGTAAATTGCCTTGTGATTCTTCTGGTGAGATTTCCATATTTTCTAGGTAGACAAATGATAACGAGGCTCAAAACAATGACGAAAAAACGATTGTCAAACGTCAATGATCAGCAACCGAACATCTGCATTTTCATTGAAAACCCTGGTTGATTTGTTTTGTTAGCTATACATGTATTAACTTCATACCCCCAAAAAGAGATCCGATATGGCAAAAAATGTATGGTAATATTATTTGGTTAATTTATCAATTATTCGTAGTAAAGACGGGTGTACACTGAGCACCTTCATTATCAATTTAAGCGGACAAACAACAAGAAGGAAACGCAGCAACTCATTTTGAAAATTCATATGCATGTATTCAGAATATTGCTTGAATTTTGGCGAGCTCTTCCGTTTAAGCGCAAAGCGCAACACAAAGATTTATTTACATGTAGATCAATTCGCATGCCATTGATTCAGATTGCCATGAGGCTTATGCATATTAACTTCCATGTACATGCATTGACTGATTTATATCTGTAAACGTAACTTTTTCGAAAAAGAAAAAAAAACACGCGATGTGGTATCCATAGTTCTTTGATATAAGCAACTAGGAGTATTTTGGTGCGACAAAAGTATTGCGTTTCCTAATGGATCTTCTATTCGCTTATCTTTTTAATAGGCATCCTTTGATAATGTGTTTTATTCAGATGTCAGCATTTGGGAAATTCTTCTATCGGAAGCACATTTCATTTCAATCATAGATAGTGCGTATGGAACGCGCAGTTCGTTTGTTTCCTCGGCACAAACGAATAACACTGTCCGTCTTTTATCGTATGCCATATAACATGGTGCACCAGAAGACCCCATAGTAGCGTCTATTTCTCCTTGTATTTTGCCGCGTCTTGAGAAGCAGACGACAAGTGATTTTTCAAATGAAACGACTAGTGAATTTTCGTTCAATAACACAAGATCTAACGGCATACTTGTTTGAGAAAGCTCCCAACGAACAACACCACCTTGGGAGAGACATAGTATGGATTTTCTACCTTTATCACTGATGAACACGTTCATACCGTCTGCTGTGCAAGTAATCCGATTAGGACATTTCAATTTTGAGGATCTAATTGTTTTTGATATTTTTCCTTTACTATTTATTGTTGCTATGTAGGGTTTAGATTCGGTACACAGTAATGGTAGATTACAAATTACCATGAATTTCCCTTTCAAATGACACAACCCATGTACAGAAACATCCAGTTTAATTGTTTTCTCCTTCAGTTCATGTACATCACTTTGAACGACTTTATAACGCTTAATAAATTGGCCAAATGTTGCCGCCATTTCAAAGTCCGATAGCTGTACAATGTCCTCAAACTGGTGCCCAAATTGCCTACGAAACAGAAATCTTCCGAATTTGCTGTAGACAATAATTTCTCCTGATCGAGTTGACAAGAGAACACGCCCATTATCTAACACTTGCAAACCTGAACACTCCAAACTCCCCAGCGCCTCGTCAAATGAACCCTTTTTATTGCAAGATGGCAGAGTTTCTCCTGTAGTACCGACATCGTCTGTTCTAGCTGCACACAGTTCAGAGTCTTCTGCGCCTAAGAGTTCAGTTAATGTTTCGGAAACATCACTACCTGAGTCGTCACTACTGTACGGCATATTCCGACTCCCGGGAATCATCGCACCTGCAGTTCCATAGTCTATGGGACGGGTAACGAGAATTGATGAGCACTGATCCTCGTCCTCATGAACACAGAAAGCTTTGACGCATGTGGTATGAGTGATGTCATCAAAAATGAGATCTGCGTAAACTACATCAGTCATCTGACTTGCTATAACATTCATATCTTTTAAATCCATGGTATGCAACACACCACTTTGATTCCGACTTAAACTAGATCGAGAAATTCATCTGTTCAAATTCTGGATAGTACGGACTATTGACAAATTCGGCATACCGAAAACAAATTTGTTTTAGCGTTCCAGGAACTTCTGAAGGAACATAACAAAAAACTTGGAAAAACACACTCCCATAAAAATGATTTCTCTATAACCGGACGGAAAACCAGAGATGTGATATATATTGACCGGAAAAATAAAATATCTGACAGTACTTATAATACAAAACGCGAATTAACACACATTATTTTGATTCATGTTCTTGATTTGACTACAGAACCTAAATATAGATTGAACATCACGACTTACGCTTTGAAAGAGGGCGAATTATGTGTCCATAAAGCCACATGTGTGATACAAAAGCACACATAATACACAAGTGTAAGAAGATAAACAATCCAAAGTACAAAAATAAGCGTGTAATTTATAATTATTATTATTATTATTATCATCTTTGCTTTCTGTGAATAAAGTTCGTGGTCACCTCTCAAAAGATGCTTTGAACGTTAACGATCTGTTTCTGCACAGGATAATGTACTAGCAGTGAGAGGGGTCAAAGTATCCGAAGCATTTTCAGCTAGATATACCGTTACTGTCATGTCAACACTTGCGTACACTGCTTATAAGACACCTAAAAAAATGTTAGGTTCATCTAAGTAATGCATAAAGTTCGCCAAGCCCTGTTTTGTATCTCTCTAGGATGAAAATAATATAATATCAAGATTTAGCAAAGTATGAACAGTAAAGGGTACAATCTGTTCAATATATCAAGTCTGTTAAACTCTTTGATATTCTTTTTTTGAAAACATCAATGAGACGTCCGCTTTGGGTGTTTCCGGACATTGTAATTTACATGTGGTAATCATCGACTTAAACCGACATTCACCACTAACACTAGAAACCATTTTGATCGAATATTGTATAAGAAAAACAAACAAACACAAAGAAAGAAAACGAAAAACGATTATTTTCACGAGAAATTCATCGAAATTTTGTTAGCAGTTAAAATGTTGTTTTCTCTCACAACTTTTGAAATGAAAGACAACCATTTTTGTATACATTGTAGCATATGTTATGAAGTACTTTGATGTATGTTTTCCCTATTAACATTATGTGTTACAACAACGATGAGTACTATTACGGATGCTCTTTGATGAATGTGATTTCATTTGTTTAAGTGTGTATTATGATTTATTTGTTTAACTTCCTCGAGAATTTTCCATTCGTTCAAGGCCGCCATCGGCGGGCACGGCCACTGACGAACTTTATTATGTAAATAGCTATCAAGTTTTTTTCTCCATATGAGGGGAAAAACAGCTATCAAGGTTATTATGTAAATATCTTTCAAGGTTTTATCCGAACGACCACCTTCGTTTCAGATGTCAAGCGTTGGGCGAAGAAATAGCTGTAAATGATGTTAGTGACGTAGGTATATCTCGGTCTTCTAATCATATCTAATTAAATTCGATCTTTAAATAGTGTGCTGTACAGAAAGATCTAAAAGAACACCATCGACAGGTCAAATCCAATGAACTCGTTCGGAAATTCTCGTGCATAACATATATCCACGTTGATAATTGTAACGGTCAACTTCTGAAGGTAGATATTTGATAGGTTAGCGAAAGAGGCTATACGATTTGTCTTTTCAGTGGGGTTCTATTAGATCTACATTTAAAAGGCACTGAAGATTGAATTTGAATTAGATTGGGTCTACATCCGAAACAGATATTGCTTACTGGAAAGCACAATATAAGGTTTTCACTACTATTAACGAAGAAATTTAAAGTTTTTTCTAATACCCTTGAAGTTAGGTCACATTGGTAGTAAGAAGTATATGAAAGTATACGTGCAAATTAACACATATTTAGATTTTAAAATTACGCAGGCACACGAACAGAATTCATTAAGAAACTATCAAATAATCATCTTCATAAACTTTAAGACAAGTACAAAATAAAAGGTCAAGTATCTTGGATATGTATGCGATAGTTTACCGCTGCGTATTACATGAACTTGACTTCCTCTTGAGCAATTGTAACCAAAGTATGAAACCGGAACCGGAAATGAAGTTATGTGAGAAATGATGTGAATCCTGCTTTTATTCAATATATATTTTTTAAACATAAATATATACATGTACATAGTTTCTAGAACCTCTTTACCTTAAGACTGCGTTCTCTATCAAACTGATTGTATTTGCCAGAGAGACCATATGACAAACATATATATACACAAACTAAAATGAAATAAAACCGGCCCAAAATCAATGTGCCTAATAAACTCTATCGAGTCTTCATGAAACCTACAAAAGTTTTACAATGTTTCTGTCTACGTTAACTATGTCAGTATGTAATTCTGGCTCGCAGCGACGCGCATGCAGAGTGTCAAGATTTATTTCATATGACACAAAATAGTTCATATACCATTACAAAGGATAACCTAACTTTTCGAAAAATGTTTGGACAGATTCGCTCTCCCGGCAATTTTCAGTCGTACTGAAGCTACAGACGTTTGCATCTTTTGTTCGTCTGCTTCCTCCGAGCAAAAGTAAAGAACTCGACGACGTGTCTGAAATGCCAGAAAATGTGGTTGCTCGGAACTCGCACTGTCTGTTTTGATTTCCTTTTTGATTTTCCCATGTGTTGAGAAAGACATTGTAGGGGACTTTTCGAATGATACTACAAGTAGGCTTTCATCTAACAACACTAGATCCAGCGGCGTGTGTTGATGAATAAACTCCCAAATAATCGCTCCGTCCTGGGAAAAACAGATTACAGAGTTGTTCCCCTGATCACATACAAATATACTCTTGCCATCCGAGGTACAGGTGATTCTAGCAGGAATTTTGAATTTTGAATTCTTTATTGTTTTTATCACCTTCCCTTTTATGTTCAGAACCCAAATGAATGGGACTCGTTCCGTAAATGCGAACGGCAGGTTGCAGACGACCATCAATTTTCCGTTATAATGACAGATTCCATGTACTGTCACCTCACTTGAGAATTCAAAATCTATAATTTTATCCCTAATTTCCTGTATATCACTTTGATTCACCTTATAAAATGAAATACAGTAACTGTACGTAGCTGCGAGCTCAGACGACGAAAGCTTAACGATGTCTTCGAAGTTGTTTAAGAATTCCTCACAAAACAGGAACTTACAATTTTCATTAAAGACCATTATTTTACCCGATCGTGTAGAAACAACAATGCGATCATCATCAAGAATCTGCATACCTGAACAGTAAACGTTTGGTGTTTTCTGTGTGGTGTTGAGTCACCCTTGTGGCTCTGGCTCTGGCTCTGGAAAGGGTTGATTGTTGAATTACTTTGGTGTCATGATTGTTCGCAGTTGTTCCAGAGACTACTTTCGAGGACAGTTTGTCAGAATCGTCTTTTTCCTCATAACCGTTGTCTGAATCAGAGGATTCTGTCTCTGAAGCCTCCTTCATACATTCTGCAGATCCTGCTTGATCTCCCATTTGCATTTCTAAAAAATGATGAATTTTCGGGTTTATCCTCTGTAGCGGGAAAGAGCGGGACTAAATGACTCAAACTAGAGATACAATTAATTACATTTATTTACAACCAAAAATAGCAACAAGTACGCATGCACACACCTTTCACACAAAATACATACAGAAAATCATAATGAAATAACACAACAATGACAAAAGAATTCCCCCAAATTACTATAACAGAGTTAATCTATTCTCAAGAGTCCATATGAGAATATAAATTCACCACCTACTAATTCAGTTAATACAATAATTGTTCACAGTGTTAATTGTTCACAGGGCAGTCACCACTACCATCATCATCATCATCATCACCACCACCACCACTATCATCATATCGTCATCACCACCAACATCATCATCATCATCATCACAACCACCACTATCATCATATCGTCATCACCACCATCATCATATCATCATCACCACCATCATCATAATCACCACCATCATATCAT
>JACSZP010001641.1:0-24934 GCA_016161895.1 Pinna nobilis
GGTCACACTCATAGAGAACACAGTATACATGGACATCTGGAAAGTCAGAGGTGGTGGAAGAACGTGTCATGGCAGAGTAATGCAAACTAATCCCTATGGAAAGGTCACACTCATAGTGAACATAGTATACACAGACCTCTGGAAAGTCAGAGGTGGTGGGAGCTAGTGCCAAGGAGTAGTAAGCTTCCCTTGTGGAAAGGTCACACTCACACTGAACACTAACACAAGGAAATGTATTGATATTTGACGTTTTTATATAGTATATAGATACACATGTAAGTGACTGTAATAAAAACTAACACATGTTGCCCAGAGGTGGTGGGAGCAGGTACCAAGGAGTAGTAATTAAGTTTCCCTTGGGAAAAGGTCACACTCACACTGAACACTTACAATAAGGAAATGTATTGATATTTCAAAGTTATATAGAGTTCACAGATATAAGTGACTGAAATACAAACTGACAGTGACATCCATGGTCCAGAGGTGGGGAAAGGTTCCAGGGAGGAGTAAGCATCCCCTGTCATATTGGGCACATCCACAGTGAACACTTACTATAGGGAAATGTATTGATATTTCAAAGTTGTATGGAGTACACAGATATAAGTGAGTCTGTTGCAAATGGACACCTGTGGTAGCTTGGTCACAAGGTAAATAAGGACAGACAATAAACACACTGGTGGATGATGGATTTACACTTTGGCAGGTCATCAAGTGGAAGGTTACCAGTTATGATAAAGACAGATGATGTACATACACTGACTCAGGCCACCACAGAGACAGGGTCAGTACAAGTATATAAAGATGTACATGTAGAAGGACAATGATGAGACCGAAGTGTGAAGTCATGAACAACAGAAAGATGGAACTAAGTGTACATACAATATACAGTATATGGATATTGTTGATAATTTGTTATACGGTGTTATTTAATGTCCCGCTACCGGATATTTCATTCATATGGAGAAGTAAAGGACTTCAACTTTTGGCCTATGCTCAGCATGAAGAGCTATTGAGCAGTGAGTGTTATTTAATGTGCTGATATATGTACCTACAATGACACTGGACCTCAATTTTAACTGTCTGATCCAAAAGACATGGAAATCTAACCATGTCCCCTCTTAGACTCAAACTCTGTACTGTCCTGTTTAAAGCTGATTACACAACTACAAAGCCAAAATTATTACAGACCATGAAGTGTGAAGCCATAGACAAAATGACATCAAAAAGTTTGCAGCTACATTATATGAACATTGACAAGACTGAAATGTATAATGGTCAAGAGAAATGAAAAGGTGAAGAGAATGATATCAACAGACAGTCAGTCACAAACAATCAAATAAGAGGACTGTAGCATGTAGAACAGGCATATATATTAATATACAGAAAATCCACATAGGCAAAAGTATGGAAAACCAACAGATGGCCAGACTTGAATGTACACAATATAATACAATCACGGGTTTATCACACTGATACCTCCAGAGCTGCCAGGAAATAATTAAACTTGTAGACTGTATCTATGTTCAGTTTTAATGAGCTTCAGTTTACACATGGCTCATTTTATACAAGTTTCAGTCCAGATGTCTCAGTGTAAGCTACAATCAACAGTGGACTGTGAGCACTTCAGTTCCTAACTTATTAATATCCAGGCATAAATCTAAAGGAAACAGATATTTATCACACCGTTGTGGGCATCACATTGCACGTTCCTCTCCTAAATCATCTTTGTTACTAAAACTTTATAAACATGAACAGATATACTTATACCTTGAATTATATCTTTTTAAGATTTATCACATCTTACTATAGGTTTCATGATATATTTTGGTTGATATTCAAATTACTAATATGCACTCTTTACTATCTAAATTGGTAATTTTGCTAATTGATTCAAATCATCACGAACCATAAAATCACAGAAAAGAGGAGATGTAACGGTAATTGTCTAATTGTTGTTGCATGTATAATATCTTGATAACTTTGTAAATTCAACAATTATATTTGCACCCAAAGATATCTGGTGGTAGATTACTAACAAGTTTTTATCATGGAGCAATGTAAGTTCCCTACCATCATAAATCCACGAGTTATAACTTTGCCATAAACTTCGCATGTTTGCAACAAAGCTTAAACTGCATTAGCAGTAGCAAAAACTATGATTGTGAGGTCAGGAGTTTAAGTCCGAACCAAACTGTGGTTAGCTGTCCCTGTCTTTTGAACGAGACAGTAAAACCAAGGTTCCCCTGTCACAGTAGGTGTTGGCATGTTAAAGAACCCATGCTCTGTGCAGAGCAATAGGCCAAACTTGTCGCCTACATGTATCTCTGGCACACGGTGACGTCTCCATATAAGTGATAGATTCTTGAGTGGGACATTAAGCAACAATACAACCAACCAACAAGCAAAAAGTTCAAGAATACTGTGGTGTGTCAAAAGACACAACATATGGTTAGACTGACAGGGAGGAAATAATTAAGCAAACTCCCTTTGCTGGTAGAGGACTAAACACTTGACAGTTACTCAATATTTGGTTTATACTTGACTCCCCTCCCCATACTCTGACAAGGCAGAATTTTATATGTACATGTGTACTAAGTAAACGCATATGGAAATTAACTGACATTAGCGTATACATACTGCTACCATTAAGACAGAATTTTCATGGACATTCTCAAATCAACTTCATTAATTATATGTAAAAATAAAACTTAGCAGGCTACATTGCATTGCATTCAGTGCAAACAATTACATCATCTTGTTAGGGCAAGCACATTTATCTGCAATTAACTGATTGGCACACACCCTTGCATGGTGAGAACCATTAAAATGGATTACCTTAATTAAGTTACACCTACAGAGCAAATTAGTTTTCTGATATCGCACATCCATCTAAATATTCTGTAACAAATTTACTGTGGCAACTTCAGCATGAAATTGTATATCAATGGATAAAAAGCTAATTCACACCTGTTTACACCTGCTTACATTGACCTCTATAAATAACAAGAGGCAGTCTGTTAGCTGTGCACTTGTTTTCCTTGTATTTGAATAAAAACACTACTATACAATCTGACATAAGAAATATTTAAAGCTTATGGTAGACTAACCCTCATCAATAAAATATTGGAACCTGCAGGACCTCAGATTGATTGGTGATATAGCAGGAATAAGTCAGACACCTTCCTCATATAGAGTATTGTCTGTTACTGACATATAATCATATATCATAACTTAGTACAATTACTTATTGAATCAAAATTAATCCATCTCATTAATTTCATATTGAGTTTCAATGTGTATATAGAATTGCTGAATAGTATGTCTGCATTTTAAACACATTTTGCACTAAAAAACATAGTCTTAAGATGCATTTGAACCTTATGCCTCCTAATGCAAAGATAAGAACTTGAATCCTGGGCCTCATGCTGCCAAAATTAGCACTTGAACTCTGGGACTCCTGGTGCGAAGATGAGCACTTGAACCCTAACCCTCCTGGTGTAAAGATAAGTACTTGAATCCTGGGCCTCCTCGTGCACAGATGAGCACTTGAACCCTAGGCTCCTAAAGCAAAGACAAGCACTTGAACCCTAGACCCCCTAGTGCAAAGATGAGCACTGGGCTTCCTGTTGCAAAGATGAGCACATAAACTCTAGGCTTCCTGGTGCAAAGATGAGCCCTGGCCCTGAACCCTGGGCCTCCAACTTCAAAGATGAGCACTTGAACTCTAGGCCTCCTACTGCCAAGATGAGCACTTGAACCCTGGGCCTCCTGCTGCAAAGATGAGCACTTGAACATTAGGCCTCCTAGTGCAAAGATGAACACTTAAACATTAGGCCTCCTGATTCAAAGATGAGCACTTGAACATTAGGTCTCCTGGTGCAAAGACAAGCACTTGAACCCAGGACCTCCTAGTGCAAAGATGAGCAATCTACCACAGAACTATGACCCATTTGTAATTAGTGATATGAGCAGAATAGTAGTGTTGTTGTTTATTGTCTTACTCAGTGATCTATTACTTACTTATTTGTAAACACCATTGAATTCTGGTGAAGGGGTTCAAACTTTGCCCTATGTTTGCCATATTTGTTTACTGAGTGAAGGATCTTTATATCTTTACACCTACTGATGATACATCTCATGCATTGTGTATACCAAAAGCCAGCGGTCTCTACCCAGTGTTGTGTCCTAGACCCCTCTAAAGAAAGGCACTCTACTAAAGAGCAATTGGATGGTATTAAAGAATACTGTAGGTTATGTTCCACATATAGAACTTTGAATGTTACTGACACATATTCATAGATCATAAGTTACAAATGTATAAATCAAATCTAAATCTATCTCATTAATTTCATATCAAACTATATTTAAAACTGCTTATCAGTAATCTGCATATCTCGATCTGCATGTAGGACAACTTTTGCACTAATTACAAAAAAGTCTGGAACATCCTTAAATGTTGTTGATGTAATTTGATGTTGCTTTTAATTACAAAAAAAGTAAATAATTATCCTCTGTCATATCCTAAATTGTATAGTCTTAAACAGTACATTAAAGAGAAATCAGTACCAGAAATGTGAAACTCAATGAGAAAGAGGTAAGATACTAGATCGCTGAAAAAGGCAAGGGGTTGTCCAAAATATACGTTTAGGATTTAAGGTTTCCATACTTGCCAAGTCTCCCTCATAAATAGGGAGACTCCCAATTTTTTATATGAAATTTTGATAATTTCTTAGGGGAAAAAAAAACCACAACTCCACATCAAAAAAAAAATTTTCCTATCAATTCTTAGTCAATTTTACAGTCCCCACCATAAGACCAAAAATCTCTCCCATTGATTTATTTCAAGGTTTGTAATTCGTAGTTTTATACTAACTCAAGTCCCTTACTTTAGTATAGTAAGCTACACAAGAGGAAATAACAATAGTATAAGCCAGTACACACTATAATACAGCAGCTGCTACCTATACCATATGGCTGGTAATGTTAATATCTGGGCAGCTGATCTGTGATTGGTGCTTCAAATGACCACCAACTGAGAGATAATATTCAAGGTGGTTTATTACTGCAACAAATCTCCTACAAATGATGCCCTTGATGATGAAAAAGAGTAAACAGACACTGGGTGTGTCAGATTTGTTGGCTGGTAATTGTTTTGTTGTTTAACATCTTACTAAAGAATCTTTAACTCATATGGAGAAGCCACCAAATACCAGTGAAGGGCTAAACATTTTGGTTTATGCTTGGCAGCGATGATTACATCTATGTAACATGCTAACACCTGCTGTGATGCAGGACCTTGTTTTTTTAGTCTCCTCTGAGGGACAAAGAGGAGCCAGTCACTTCCATCAATCAGGCTCAAACCCATGACTTAAGGTTCTGAAGGTTAGTAAGTATACCAGACAAGGAAGCTCAATTATCATACCTGGGTTTGAACCTACATCTGGCAGTTCACATTTTCTGCACCAGTTATATATTTGCAAACTACAACTATGATGACAATAGTTATGATATTAGTTACATGTTTATGCACAACATCATGTTATATTTTTATATGAACACATTATGTGGGTGGCATAAGCATTGGGTCAAAGGTGGTTAATTCTCAAAGTGGCCCTTATCTAGCTTCTGAACCACTAGTCGGCAAGTAAGCATGAAAAATTAAATCAACATTTTTGTTTTATTTGTTTGAAAAAGATATAAAGCCATAAACATTACCACTTTATCTACAGGCTACAGACTCAGTGATATAAAAGCCTTCAGTATAAATTTCTTCGATTGAAAAAATAAGGAAAAATATATGATCTTGATGTTGGCGCTTATGGGATTAACTCTTCTGTTATCAGATAAGCCACAAACTGCTAACAAAATACCTTCACAGGCCACACTAATATGTAAGTTTTATCAGATGTTGGGTGTGTCTAAAATGCAAGAAAGTTCCTGTGTTAAGTGTGTAATGTCACATTTCAAATCAAGCTGCTTGCTATGGATTACCATCTGTTTTCCTTTACAGGCATGGGCATATCTAATAAGAAACTTCCTGTCTCGATTTTGTCTCTGTCAGATCTCTCACTGATATATTTTACTTTTTTTTAAACAAAAAAGAGTGTTGCTTGTTATTTAACTCTGATATCAGACTATGGTGCAGTTTTCTCCTTGTCTGTCCAGCCCATTTCACTGATCAAAGATTATAGGTATCAGACACAGTGATAAGTCTATCGTGAACAGGATAACTGTGCAACTCTGTCATTCAGTCATTGTAAACCACAAATAATAATTGTTTGAATACCACATTCTTTTTCTTTTCTTTTTGATAAACAGACCAACATTACAATGTGCCATAGCTATCAGAATATCTCAACAAACTTATACATATTCAAAACATACCTTAAATTTTCTAGAAATAAAATTAGATAGACCTACCCAAGATAAAAAGTTCAAATTACAATGGTTCACTGACATGCCAATTCCATTATGTTTCATGTCATCTTATACATTTTTCTGTTCAAAAGGGATATACATTTGTATGTTCAAATTAATAATTCTATTTTTGAAAAACATAAAAACTTTTTTTTCAAAAATAAACAAATACATGTACATTCAATAATCACTTTTATGTGTTCAAGATACAGAAATACATACATTGTACATGTATATACATTTACCATGAACATACTCTGTACTCTCATTTGTTGTCAATTCTCATTGAGTAATGAATTTATTCCACCTAGATTTGTTAATATAAAAATACATTTGTTGCATAACTTTCCATTTGAGATGAATGCAGTTGTACTTTCAGCCAATTCTACATGTACATTGTAGATCCAATACTATAGCATCTACAACATTAAATTCGCATGAAATCCATGACTTGAAAAGAATCATGCAAAGGCCTATAGAGAACATATCATGTGAGATGTATACATGTATCACTGAAAGTACCGCTAATCATTTCATTAATTTTATGAGGTCAATTAAAAGAAATTGATATTCATTTCATCTCTTTATTACTTTTATACATGTATTTTCAAAACGTCCAAGTTTTGATATTGCAACGTAAAAAACAAAGATTATTACCGTAAAGAGAATATTGGATAATCAGAATAAATCATTTCTGTAATTTTCATTTTTGGTAAATAAAAAACTTGCCATAGTGCCTGAAGATGAAATTATTTCCAGTAAGGCATTTATTGATATAAATGTATACTGAATTTTATCACTGATGCTCGTGTCAATGTTCTAAAAAAAAAAATTAATTAATTTTTTTTTCAAGATAATACATTATCAACGCAATATTTAAATAAGCTGTAGAATTTTTTTTTTGAACAAATCTATATTTTTCAGAATGTTTTTGAAATACACAAGATATCCATAAAATTGGATAATTTAAAAAAGAAGATGAGATGTGATATGAAATATGTTGTAAAAAGGATATGGGTATGGTAACAATTGGTAATCTAACCAAGTCAATGCTATCTCATTTGTTAATTTTTCATTTAAAAAAGAAATGACTATAATGTATGTTTTTAACATTATTTCACATTGTAAGGACAATATTCAATACATTCAATCTAACAAATTTGCATGAGTGACCATGCAGGTACACACTTTATACATGTATTTCATTTTTTATGGATAAATTACTCAAACAAGTACTTAGAAATTCTATGCGTCATCACATGAATACCGGTATTAAAAAGAATGTGTTGCCCCTCCCTTTTCCCCTGAACATTTTGACAATTGGATAGACATCTACTATTTGTATTTGATTTTTCAACATGTCAGACAAGTTTTCACATGGTTTTATTTACTGTATAAAATCAACCCATTACTCCAAAATTAAAACTTAAACATATATGAATCACAGCTTTAACCAGAATGTTTACAGAAGAAACCTGTCATTCGGCACTTCCTTGAAGATAAGAATTTGTATAATGGTTTGTATTTACTTTCACCACTAAATCCTCCCAGAGCTGCCTTAATTCAAGCAACTGAAATGAATTGATACATTATGGTACATCATACATGTACATGTTTGTTAGCCAGTCTACTTGTGGTGTACCACTGGTCAATACTTGGGTATATGGAACAGGACCAAAAGTATGGTGGAGAAATCTATTTTACAAGCAAAACATCTACAATGTACCTCAGCAGGTTAAATCCAAAAGTGAAAAAACCATTCTAACTTCTACGAAATAAACCATACAATAAGTACAGTGATTTCTGCAGGTTAATAGATCAGAAAAAAAGAATCTGTAAGAAAACATGTAATACCTTATTACAAATCTATACTGCAAATACTTCAACAGCATGATACGGTTGTAATTTTAATTTTCCTGTTTCAAAAGCTACACGCACATGTCTCTTATTTTATCGATGACTTTTAACATTAGAATTGTTTCACTTCAAATAAAAAGCATACTTAATGGTCTGTTAAATAACAAAGCTGTGATAAAGAGTGAGCCCTTTAGATGTATAAACACCTTGTGCTGTTTATTCCCCAAAAATGAATAAAATTTAGATATATAACACATTGAGCCTTTTTTCATAAATACCAGTTATACAGATTGACAATTTCCTTTTTTCCATAGGTGGGTAATTTAATAATGCACAGCAAAGTTTGCTAAACAGTTTAAAATAACAAGATTTTGTAAAAACACCATTATTTGCATTTTACAATATGATACATGTTTTTGGCAATGCTGTATACATTTGTCAATGACAGGGGAAAGAGGAAGAAGAAAAAATATCCAAGAAGTTGAATTTCAGGCTCAATTATTTTAAAAACATATCTTCTCTCTTACTTCACTAATATCATCCATTGTAAGTATCATAATCATCAATGATAATCAAATTGTAACCCACATTTTCCAAAACATTACATTTGTATACACCAGTAATATATACATTTGTTGTACATGTACATGTATTTTCATGATCAAGTGTGACAACTCACTGAAACAAATAAAATCAATAAAACTTGTAAGGTTAGCAAAAATCTTGGCACTTAAGTCATTTATTTGTATTCAAGGTGTTTATTATAAAAGTAAACAACCAACAGAATTTCTTTTGTACATGCAAAGCTAAAACATAAACTACTGGCATTTTAGTAAAAAAAAAACTACATATTTGTATATATTCAAATGATTCTCCTTGAAACAACTTTTGGTTTCTGCATGTTTTTATACCTAATTTTTCAAGTGCCTGAAATATTTAGCTTGCTTCAACAAAACTGTGTCATTAACATGACTTTTTCATACATCACAAGGTGTGGTGCCTTTCACTATTGACTGATCATCAATCATTGCTAAAAAACAAATTTAAAAAGTAGGATTTTCTAGTGATTTGCTTTTTGGTTTACGTGACTATACTAATATAAAAAGGGAAAAGCTTAATAAGGATCAGTAAAAAAGACTTGATACAGGTGTTACACAACAATTCACAATGTCAATTATATGCTGAATTCTGAGGGAAAGTTTAACAATAATTACCCAAAAACTCAAATATCAATTTTGTAATACATATATGTGTTACAGCTGTTTTGAATACAGATCCAATATTGCTTGCATTGCCTTTTAAGACAGGTTGGGAGATATCAAATTTGTACAGTATAATACAGACAGAGAGCTACAATTTAACCTATTTGCAAAATGTATTATAATGTAGTCTTGTGTACCACAGAGGATCTGCAGCAGATTGCTCAACTTCAAATTAGTAGGTTGTGGGACTGAACCTTGGCAATGGTAGGTGGACTTTACTGTCTTCCTTTGAGTAAAAACAGCTAGTTTAAGGTCCTATATATCACAGTAGGAGTTGGAATGTTAAAGATCCCTTACCGCTCAATAGCAGTAATAGCTGGTCATAGGCCAAAGTTTGAAACCTTTCATCAGCATTCAGTGATATCATTATATTAATTAAAGATTCCTGAGGGGGGTATTAAACAAAAACAAAAATTAACTTAATCACAAAATGTCAGCTCACTGTCATACTAGCGTCTTCTGCTGACATATATTTAATGAATCAATTTTGTGAAGTAGTAAAACAATGTGAAAGCAAAATACATGTAGTAAGTTTGTATTCACATTTTCACTATTAGAGTGATTTTATATCAATGTACATGTAATTTCTATGGCTCCTAGCAACAATTTTGACAGAAATGCACAATGAAGAAAGTGTAGATAAATACACACATAAATTAAAATATTTCCATTTCAAAACACTATTTGTCTTTATGAAATGGAAAATATATCCATCAATAATATTACAAACTGCATGACAGGAATATAAATACAGTGTACATCAAGAATACTAATGCAACTTGATGTATAAATCATTTTCTTGTAACAAACATGTTGGATGGTTGTATTGTTGTTTAATGGCCCACTCAAGAATATTTCACTTAGAGTGAGGGGCCTCTGTGGCCGAGTGGTTAGCGTGTTCGACTTCGAGCCGAGGGGTACGTTGAAGAACCCTCCCTGCTCTACGGTCAGCAGTGCCGAGCACAGGCAAAATTTGTCGCCCTTCACAGGCACACGGTGACGTCTCCATATGAGTGAAATATTCTTGAGTGGGACGTTAAACAACAACGCAACAACAACACAACTTAGAGTGAAGTTATTCTATAACGAAGTTGAAGGGGATTGACTTTTGACTTTGTTATAGGCATCCTTCGTTTTAAGCATAAGAATTTACTACATAAATAGATAAATAGTGATTCTTTTCAGGGATTTTATTCCTATTCCTCATAGCACTGAATTCGCTTTAAGACGATTCGTTATAGACCGAATCTATTGTACATTGAGATGTCTGTAACAAACAGGTAACAGAAAAGCTAGCTTTTTCTCTTGCTATGATTGTTGTTAACTTCCCAACTTTTTAAATCTAACCAAAGTACATATTTACTGTCTCAACAATGATAAGAAGAAGTTTAAAATCTGAGTAAATAACCATCCAATCACTACTCTCTATCAATGATAAATAAGATTGAACTTTAGCCTTTCTCTTTATGGGCACAACTTCAAATCTATTATGCTAGGGAGACTAAAAGCCCACCATTCTCTCCCCAACACAAGAAGTCCACCTTATTACAGTGCTCTTAATAATGTCAAAGGCAAGTTCCATAATGGCATGAATGAACATTTAATGTGAAATATGAATATAATCTAGATTATAGCATTTGTATTATGTAGCAGTGGGTGTGCTCCTTATTTTCACTGTTATACAACAGACCTTTCATGACTATATTTTTTCCCAGGGAAAGAATCAACATTGGGTGAAAATTTGATCAAATCTATAAACCACGTCATAACACTGGCATTATCAATTCTAAAATGACATACTCTGCTATCTGTGAGAAAAAACAAACTTTGATTCCTACCATACACTGGCATTAGAATTCAAGAATGTTAGCGTTTTGAATTCGTATGTAATGCTTAACACTGTATTTGTAATTGTTTTCATGTTTAATGTGGGATAAACTTTATCATATAGCAATAAACCAAACCCTCATATTCAAGTGATAAATTTACAGGAACTTAATTTCAAAGTTTTCTAGATTTCAGGTAAAACAAGAAGTGCTACCTGTACAAACTAGATGACAGTACTCCAAGTCATGACTCAAAACAAGACTACCTGGTGATACAGATACCTCCACAACAAGAAATGGCATCTATATTGGAACTCACTGATATCGAACCCTGATATATTGAAATCCTGCTTAATTTGAAACTATATGATTGAAAGGTCAAGATTGAACTTTTATATTATAAAATAGGTCAAACTGGTTGTTTTAGGGCAATACAAATGTCCCTGCTGGCAGCAAAGTTTAGAAACTGAATTCTTTGAAAGTGACAAACCAGAGAGTCTAAGGGACATGACTCTACCAAAAACCATCCAACTCCCATCAAATATGAATTTGACCTGTATGTTCTCAAGGCAAATCTATATTCAAAAATTCAATTTAAAATGTCCACATTTGACTGAGAAAATAGATGGGAACTGCATTATGATGAGAGGACAGAAGAACTGAACATTGGTAACAATATATGAGCCAGCCATTTCATGGTTAGGGTATGACAAAAGGGTTAATGTCACAAACCCTGTGTTTTGCAGTCAATTGCCAGACTAATGAAATTGTCCATAGTTGAGAGGTATCCTGTAAGTTATGGAGGACCATAGATTGTTAAAACAGGCACACAGGTCCATGCAAGGACCTTACTCACAAGGTACATATATCTGTTTATTGTATCTATAAACTTTGCATTATTGTTCCACAGCACAAAATTTCATATTCACAAAAGATGCAAATATTCTGCACCAATAAACTTTGCAGAATGTCTCTATTAAAGATCATGCTTTTTCCTGCTTTGTGAATATGACGCAAGACTATTGCAAACATTGCATAAACATTGCATTAACGGTCCGCAAACTCTGCTATTGCAGAATTACTACATACTTTGGAATTAAGTTCCAGGGGGAAAACTTGAAGTCTATACAGAGGTGGTAGTTGTATGGACATTTGTCACCATACATTGTACCTGTGTCATGTGATTGAAGGAATGCTTCTCCAGATACATTGTACCTGTAAAGAGTTAATGAGAAATTGCAAATAGCAATGAGAGTCCCCCCTCCTCCTGTCAATGCTAAAGATACAGAAATTATGCACATTTTGGCCACTATCTGACTGTAGTTCAAGTTAAAGAGGCATTTGCTTATTTGAAACTGACTCTATTAATTTCTGTAGTCGTGTAAATCTGGACCTAGACATATTGTCTATAGTTTTAGGGTTTCTACAGAATTAAGATGTCTGTTACGGCAGATTTCAATGAATTGTCAGTATATCTGAAGGCATTGGTGTTAATACACTTACAGTCTGCTCTCGTTATACCGCCTCCTTTTGTTTTTCCAAAATATGGCGTTATACATGTAACGAATATGTTGAGTTTGCACTCACTAAAGATATTGGCTGAAAATGAACTTTATTTGGTTATGGCTTTTTTATTTCACTTGTTAGTTAACTTGAATCCTCGGAAAACTTCATAGATATTACAGTATATGTATTAGTTATCAGAACTAAAGAAAAAAGTAAACCTGTATCTCAAACGATCAACCAGTTTAGTAGCAAGTCCGATCTATCCATGTTAAATGGTGATACTATTGGATTAAACTCAATGGGTTTTTTAAGATTTGGTTTGAAAATACAGTGGCAGATCGTGGTATGCGAATATGGCAGTTTAACAGGAGAAATTAATAGTTGGAAATCTGTTCTTCAAAAATTTATGACGGTATGCGAATATGGCAGTTAATTGGGTGGCAGTAAATCGAGAGTGGACTATATGTATATATGTAGTAACAATTAGGCTCTGAACAAATTTACAGTGAATTGCAATAATGCTAGTGCTATTATATACTTTTCAATGGTAAAAAAATAGATAAACATTTCTTATCTAATAGAGGTAATTTTAATAAAAAAAATACATTCAAACAATTCACTTTACTAAAAGTCTTTTATACATATATATATTTATTAGGAATCTCTCTCAAATACCTTCACCGATGTTGATGCTCAGAGATGGCTCTTTTACAAACCTGATCAAAAGTATTTTTATGAACAAAGAAATAATAATAAAAGTTCAACACTGAATAAGAGACTTGTACAGAGTAAGACTGAAGATTAATTTTAGCCAGGATGATGCTAATCTCCCTTGTCTGTAGAATACATAAACCTTTGTGTATTTGTGTATGTGTTATGCCATGTCTAATCAATGATAACAGACAAAGTCAGTCTGCAACAAGACCTAGGAAAACCTTGTATATTTATTTATTGTTAGCTCTTTGTAAGATGTATATAACAGATTATATAGGTGTTGTCTATAAATTCCGCCCAGTGCTTTTTCGGTGCACATTTATCAATTAATGCATCTCGCACCTGTCTCAATCATGATTCATAACTTCATATGTCCTACATTTTTGCTAACCTATTCTTTGCATTGATATCTACAGCAAGTCTATTGCTTGTTCTTCATACTTAGTAATAATAATTTTACAAGGATATTCTGTCTACTACTAATGCAGCTAACTAGGATCCCAGCACAGCCTAACATTTGCAAGCTGATAGCATAATAACAGCACATGGGTAATTTCAATGATATTCTCATTTTATTTCAGCAACACACCCAAGAAAGATTTTAATTAAAATAGTTGTACCTGTTCTGTAGTAAGATACAGGGGGAAGATGAAGCCAGTACAATTAACTTTCCAAGTCGCGTGTGTGATAGCAAGGTGAGGGTTAAGCACCTCCTTTATATTTTATACTTTGTGGTTGTTGTGATACAATCGTATCTTAGGCATGTAGTTCATCAAACCTAACTTTGCTAGATTATGGGCACGCCCATGTTTTATATATATTTGTTAATACAAACTCTATGTCTTCATATAAACTACCAACTTCCAATCTTATTATCTCAGAGGTGCTCTTACTGCCAGCAATCTCCATGCAAATAAAAAAGAATGCACAAACTTATCCTAATACCTTTTTATATCAAGCCTCATGTATTTTTCTGCTCTGTAACTGTTCGCTTATTTGAGAAGCACATGGTAAAATCAATGATACAGTAAGTATGACGCCTTGGGGAGTAGGAAACATGCAATACATGTAACTTGTAAATTAAATAGACAGTGCATTTCCTAGCTATGAATATTATCTGGTAATGCCTTGCTATATCTATCATACGGATGGCTGCAAGTATGTATGTGTAATATCTGTCTACATAATTATGCATCTTTAATCATGACAAAGATATGTATGTGTATAGATATATATATTTTCTGATGAGCATGCATCTAATTTTGATTGATTTAACTTTCAAAGATTCCACTTACTATCAAATAAAATTGACATATACATGTACAGGAATATCACAAGAGCAGCAGGTCTAGGGAACATTTCATTGAATCACTCTGATTACATGCAGTCTCAAGAAATACAACTGGCTGGTGTGTCCAAAGAAAATAACTGGGTAGTGTGTCCAAAGAAAATAACCGGGCGGTGTGTCCAAAGAAAATAACTGGGTGGTGTGTCCAAAGAAAATAACTGGGTGGTGTGTCCAAAGAAAATAACTAGTGGTGTGTCCAGACAAAATAAGTGGGTATGGCCTATATTCATCACTTAGGTCCAATGGGTAAATCAGGTCCTTAAAAAGGTGCCATCCCTACTTTGACAAGGAACCTCCATTTTACTGCCTTATCTTAAGGACAGGAAAAGCAGACTTTCAATCTAGCAGACTCAAAACTCACAACCTCATGATCTGAATGCAAATACTGTGCCAAAATGACTCTTGGTTTGGATAAAAAAAAAAAACCCAAACCAATATTCCTTGTAATAGTAGGTGTTAGTACATTAAAGCTCTCTCAGTGCTAAAAGGAGCTGAATGCCATTCTTAATACCATGGGCTTGGCAAATGAATGGTTGGAATCTAATTTGATGACTTAAGTCGACGGCTGTAAGCACGAGGCTAGACTTTTAGTAAAACTGACATAGACAAAACACCTTGTCAAAGAATATTTCTGTTACGAGCAGGACCTACAAGGCTATGCAAAAAAATATACAATATATACAGTATCAAATAAATACATGTATATAACCCACAAAACCAGACGTGGACTTTTGCACATTACTATGTTTTGCAGGCAGCACATTCATTACCACAACTTTCACTAATCATTTACTGTCATGACTGCAATATGTTCATGACACTTTGCACTTTTAAAATACATAAAAATAAAATGCACTTATATTCAATTCAAAAAAATGTTTTTGTTGAATTCAGCAATTTCTTAAACGATGTCTCTAACCTTAGCACTATAAAGATCTCCTAAGTTTTCTTATCATTATTGTAATTATAAGAACAGATCTTAAAACCCTTGGGATAGGATTTCTCAGTAGTAGTGAAGGAGCGTAATGTATTTTCCACATAAAAACTTTGTAATATTTTGATTTGGTTTCAGCTTTGGATCTGAGCAGTGATGTAACCTTGAGGAATACTCAGACTCACCATCAGATACACACAATCAAATCATACACCAGATAATATCTGCATAGTCTGTGGGTTTTTATCCATTTTAATATGCTTATTTTTTCCACTATAATCTAGAAGCGTGTCATAAACAGCTTTGCACACTGATGGCTGACATCTCCACCCCAGTGGTCCAGATAAACGTCTGAAGATATTCAAATCACCAATTTGTAGCAGATAAAAAAGTCAAGGAAAAAAATGTATAGTCTTTTATCTAGGCCTTGTAAACAATATCGTAACTTGTGGTGCTTTGGTACAGCCTCATTTTAATGTAATTTAAAAATATTGATTTGATTGTATTTTACAGGTAGGTAGAAATCTATTACTTTTACCATAACAATACCAGTCAGCTGTCCATTAGCTTGATTCTGGTAAGGTGGAACCTGTTTTGGGAGACTGCCCCTTGCGACATACAAAATGTGGTATTTAAAGACAGGTAGTCTGTCATTTTATTTCTGATGATTTTATCTATGATTTCTAAAAAATATATTTTCTAATAAGAGGTCTCTCAAAACAGGTGGTCTCTCACGGCAGTGGTCTCCCAACACAGGCTCCACTGTATAGGGATAGTTATATGTGAATATGTGACAAGTTAATATAGATACACATATGAAGAATAAGAAACCAATGCAAGACTAAGTGTGGTGTATTAATAGAGAGATAGGCTGATGGACAGATAGTGAGGAAGTGGACAAAATTTAAGCTCAAACAAACGTGTGACATAATGACAGACTGATAGGAAGATACAGCAACTGAAAGATGACAGTGGTAATGATCATACGTTTGCTGCAAAATAATAAGGATAGGCCTAGTAGGTGGCCATTTCATGTGATTGTCAAAGCACATCCAATTTTAATTGAAATAAGAAAGTATCATGTTTTCTGTAAATACATAAATATATGTACATCAATAATCATTTCATGATTTTCAGGAAAAAAAAGAAATAGACAAGAATTGCATGAATTCCTGTGGCAGGCTATAAATAGCCATAGTACAGCAAAAAAAAAAAGAATACAAAGGATAATTTAACATGGAATTTATCATGAATTTTAAAAGATGCAATCTGACAGGCATATTTCTTATTTGATCCATCGAAACTTTTCATTTCATTTATCATTCTTTTTATATATACAGAGCATTCAACTACATAAGGCTTCTCTAACCACCAACTGACAACCTGTCAAAATAATCATAGTTGTTGACGTCAGAATTACGGAAATACAAATATTTTAATGTTCTTGTTTTGTTTTTTTCAAATGTAATTTTTTCCTGTTCAAACACCTAAAACAAATACCGGGATTAGATGAATTGTATAAAAGATGACATTTGGAGATTTAGGAATAAATCAAATCGTAATTTCCTGGATCTGATGATCACGCACATGGAAGAGAACCTCCGATTCCGTGAATGTATGACACCAATATTGATAGAACTAAGAAATGTTATAGCAAAGCCAGTAATTACTTTTAAAAAATAAATAGATAAAAGAAAAAAAATTAAAAAAGCTGAATCTACTGTAGTTGTACTCGTTCTTCCACAAACATAATTTGATTAATTGATTTTCTCTAATATCTGGAGTAAAATAAATCTTAAGCTTTTTCTAAATTTCGTTTTCCCCATTTACTCTTTTCTTTAGATTCAATGTACACACATAATGACATTTCAAAGAAAAAAAATTACCAGATCTACAAATGAATGACATTGAACTTTTTTTTCTAAATTCCTCAGTTCCCAAGATTTTATGTGTAAATCGTAATCATAGATTCACAAAATACATAGATTTGTGTACTTAACATTTTTGCAGTGTGAATACATTTTTATGTATACAAATAACTTGAAATAAGTATATTTTAAGTCAAAGTATAGAAGTCTGACTTAGTATTTCTAAAGTGAACTTTGAAGGAGGTTCAACAACAGAAGTGATCATATTTTCATTCCCATGTATTTCAGGTTTTAAGGTTTATGGTCACCATCCAACAAACATGTACTTTGACCATCATCACAAACAGGATATAATAACCTTGATTTATTGATATTGACAAAACTCAACTTTAAAATTTAAAGGACATCATCCATCTGGCCAGGAATGGAGAGTTAGGCCATAGGAATCCCATAATGATTGTTATAAATAAAATATAATACCTCTTAACCTGTCTGTGTCTCTTTTACATACACATACTGTATAATGAACCCTGGTCATTTGTAAAGGATTATATAAAAAGAAAACTACACTGATAGGCATATGTATAGAATATCTTTTAAAACAGCCAACATGGTCCCTGTGATCAGCACATGCATCAATACCAATATGAACAGTGTATTATAAAGTGACTGTGGTAAAATGTATATTCAACACCGAGCTGGATATACATGTACAATGTACAAACTGGTAACTGGAAAAAGAAAATCATGTTAAGATGGCCAACCCAGATACTTTATTTCCTTCTATTATTTTGTGTACCTTTCACTTTTCCTATTTGCAGTTGTTTATGAGATGATACTCCTTATCAACATAGTATCCACTCTGTCTCTAACACTGAATAGAATTAAGAGGCACGTGCTGAGTTAATTTTTTTTCTCTCTCGACAATAATTGTCACAAACAATCATGTCATCTAGTTTTTGGTGACTTTGACCTGGTAAGATTTAGTTTACAGAATCCGCCCTTACAAAATGTCAAATGTCACAAAGGGCTTAGATTTCACAATGAGAAAAACATGTCAGAAGGAACTGAAGAGCACTGAGAGAGTCGTGGAATTACTGTCGGCCATTCAAATGTTTATCCTGCATACATAGAAAGATTGAAAAGATTTAAAAGGAAGCAATATGGACCCTTATCATAGTGAATCTGGATGGGCCAGGCATATGCTAGTACGTTAAATACACTTCCAGAAATCAGTATATGAACAATCAAGCAACTCCTCCTTAAATTATGCTTATTGGAAAAAGAAAGACCCTCGTGTTTAAAAAAACACATGACCTACTTGATTTTGAATACTGCTGAATTTGGCAGTGTTGAAAATTTGGGGTATTTTCGGTTAACAAATGTCAATTTATGAGACAATACTAGATTCTACATCGGTCACTTTTGACTTCGATATCCTTAGAATAATTCTATGACCACATATGATCAAAATTGGGCCACTCAAAACAATTATCACAAAACTGGCATAATAAGCATAACAATGGTTAACAGGTCTGAAAATACAAATGCCACATCTTTTGAAGATAAGATGTAATACATGTACACATATTTAACCTACCACACCTCCAAGTATCAGGAATCTTATCAATAAGTGATTATGCCTGAGAAATAAATATAGAAAACGATGAAGCGGCTGATGAAGTTGCTGTTTTGATATCTGAGGCAAAACTTCAAATATGGCTTAGAATTTTATTTACCCAACATACCAGCACAAATTCATTCTTCATGTATACACATGTATATGGGGAGGGCAGGATTAACAGCTTAGTGGTTAAACCATTACACCTGAGCGTTTGAAGATTTTCACTTCTGTTTCACACCCAGTTTGTGTCAACTCTTATTGTGTGAGAGAGTTTTCCACTTTTACTTACAAAGTGGTTCTTACTCATTTACACAGTAACATGGGTATCTCCTCAACCAGTAAACACTGAATGTCACTGCAGAGCTGTAGGTTTGTTCTATTGTAACAAAGACTGGAAAAGTCACATATCAGGACCCAGTTGTACAAAAGTTATATTCGACTTCATGTATGAACTAAAACATGTTTAAATTGTGTTTGCAGTAACATTTAAATACCTTTGTTTATAGTTAACTATTAATTCATTAAAAAATCAATTCTGCAATAGCATTTGACCATGTAGTTAGCTAACTTAAAGCTAAAATTTTAACTTGTTGTTTGTGGCTAAGTATGAGTTAATTTAGCAATGCATTGTGCAACTGGGTCTAGCTGTAAAATACAACACATCAGTGACAAATATCAAACACAATCTTCTTTCTAAACCCAATTTTAATTGTTGACCTCTTAAATGTGACTTCATGACATCACTGGCGAGGTTTTTGTTGAGCCATCAAGGTCTACAATAGATTTAGAAAGTGATACTGCTGAAGGATATTGGATGAATGATGTCAGATATTTGTCACATGACATCAGACACCCAATAATAAGTTACATGTTTTTTAGTAATTTTATTGCAAGGAAGAGGAACCCAAGTTGTTTCTGTCGCATTAAAATTGGAGTTTAGATTAATTCTGTTTGTAATAGTTAGTTACAGGATAAAGAGAATAGATGTTTTGTGTCTTTGAATAACAGGCTATATTTGAACTTTGGTTAGAAAAATGGCATTGACTTTGACAAGTCTTACCCATGCTATTTTCTTAACCCTCATCTAAATATAGAATTAACCACTTATTCTCTAGGAACAAGGCATAAGAAAATCAATCATACAATTTTGTACCAATAGTAAAGCACTTTGTGACACAATCAGTAATGCAATACTTCATAACTAATCTTATATGGGACACAGATATTGATCTCCACTAATCCAAATTTAAAATTTGATTTGAAATTATTGTCACGTTTGTCATTGTCTAGTTAACAGTACAAAGTAAACGGAGAGGATGACTTGCAAACTGTTCTGGTAATAAAGAAGAACACTCACCAGCCTGCCAGCTTATGTTGAATCCTGATAGTTGATTGTCCTGATCTGATTCAAATGTGACTAGAAGATAATTGGTTGTAGACAAAGGCACAGTTTGTATGTCACTGCCTGTGTAGACTCCGACCAGCGGGTCCTTTATAGAGCTCCCATCATACACACGCACTGTATCATATAGGTTTTCTAAATCAAAGCTCTCAAACTGAAAAGTGACAAAATAAAGGTCTTAGAAATAGTGACAAAGAATCATTCAAAAAGACAGCCCACAAGGACTTTTATGGTGCCACAACACTTGCTCAGCTTAGTAAAAGGTATCAACTATACATCCTAGACCACTTTACCCTTTATCTAGGCATAGAGCATGCCAGCCAACAGAGATAAGAACTTGCTTCTGAAAATCTGCCATGACCTTGGATCCAACCATTGACCACCATGATGAAGGTCTGATGCTCAACTGACTGAGTTAAATACCTCCAATACGGGTATACCTCATTAATCTTTGACAAGGAATATGATCTACAAACCTCTTGTACAGTTTAAAGGCTTTAATTTATCAATTTCATACATTTTATCACAAATGCATAAAAAAAACCAGTTTGACCATCTTAATGATAAACCTAACTCTTGAGACAAACCAACACTGTACAAATTAAAATAGAAATGGCAAAACATACAAACATGGAAATAATTGTACTTCATAAAGATTGGGAAGATCTTTTTTTTTATTGACAGAAGTATCAAATTGGAAAAGAAATATTACCAAGATACTAGTAAAACAATTTTAGACTACAAAAACTGCAAATTTATTTGCATTTTCATTGCTGGCATACAGATAGCTTTTTCGAAAATTTAATTACCATTTTTACAATTGATAATTAATAAGATTTTTTTATGTTCCTGTACTTCTACCAAATTAAATTGCAATGACAAATCTTTTAAATGGGAAATGTCACTATTAGCCATATATCACTTATTAATATTATTCAGCAGATAATTCATACATGTATAAATTCACAACATTACAGCACCAAAGAAATTGCTCTTTCAGTTTAGATACTGTACAATATTCACTTAAGAAATTTCTGTATGGATTGAAATTTAGATAACTCTGAAATCAAGTTACCAGTGTCTCATTATTGCGTTTTATTGGAATATCTCTTGTTTTGTTTTTTATTTACATGTATGCCAAACTTGACAATCTTTCAGTCATATGGCAGCAGACAGTTTTTAGTGGTGAAGGAGAGAACCTGCTTAGTTACTTATGTACCTGGGTAGAGACTACTGGTCTTTCAAAAGTATTGGCAAATCTAAATGTCAAGCATACCATGTTTATATTTAATAAAGATAAAATATTTAATTCCAGCCCAGGAAAAACTAAGTCATAAAAATATGGGGTAAGTATGTGTTTGCCTAGTACTCTATATTTGATATGAAAGTGGAGAGTTAGTCAATCCCTTGTCACAGTTTTGACTTGTTGGCATGTTTCTTCACTACTCATTGGCCAAGGGGGCCAAATATAGGTCAATTTCTGAAGATCTTTACTGGCATTTGATGAACTCTCCATTTGAATAGGGGAAAAAATTAAGCAGGATAAAACCAACAATAGAATAAACTGGTAAAACCAACGAGAAGGAAGACAATACTCTTTTGATCACATTACCCTTTGTACTATTTAAAATAAGTAGCCTGAAACAATTACTATGAGTCATAAATTTCTTATATCTTCAATTCATGTTTGCAATGTCAATTCACACTTATGATTCGACTGTCTAATGGATCTTGCCTGAGTGCAAAACTATGATGAAAAGTTTTATAAGTGTAAGTCAACATTTGACATAACAATCCAAGTATTACTTGACAGTCTAGTACTTAGGTCAGATTGCATATCCAGTTTTACAGTGTGAAAATGAAATTTTATTTAAAGAGACTCTTGTTGGTCAATGATCGATTCTGAAAAACTAAAGAGGCTAAATAGGTTCTTAACCATTTGTCACTTAATATCCCTCTCAAAAACCTTCCACTTATGTGAAAAAATCACCAAATGGCTGTAAAGAGCTTCAAATATTGCCCCGTGCTGGACTAAGGGTCATTAAGCAGTCCGGGATCTTAAATCTGCCAACACCCTAGTGACATGCGGCCTAAGTGCCAGGCCCCATCAGAATGACATGTAACTTTCACAACTAATGTCAAGTGGTTATATGAATGAACAATTGCTTCCTACTTTAACAAATTAGGTTTTTCATGACTCAGATTCAGTGTCTACATGTCCTGCCCAAGACTAGCAGCACAAACTCTCTTACAACAGTTAGTAAGCTACAGGTTTTGGTTGGTTGGTTGTTTCATTGTTTAACATTCCAATCAAGAATCTCTCACTTATATGGAGACATCACTGCGTACACCTACTATGACATGTGACCTAGGTTTTTACTATCTCATTCGAAAGCTACTACAGAAATCTTAAATATATAGTCATATATATATATATGTATAGACTCCATGGTGAACAAATTAACAACACATACCAAAGACTTAATACAGTTCTATTTGAATTGTTCCAATACATGTACATTTCAATAGATTGCCGCTATAAAGAAATCAGTTGTGTGATGCAATGGTCTAGCTATTAAGGAACTATCAAAATTACTGTAGACTTAATCTATAAGTTACCATTCAAAGAAATCAACTTCTACTAACTTAACCTGAAAATAAAACTTTCGTGAGTCAATCATGTGGGACTGGCAAATCTCTCCTTAGGGGTTGAATATTTTAGTCAGGGGGTGAGGATTTCTGGAGCCCTGATGAACTATTCTATCCCGAGTGTGGCATTTCCTGTCCCACATAGATCGACTTACATGTACATGTATGATGGATTATTTTTCTCTCATTGAGATATCTTTTCCTTGTTTCACTTTTAGGATCACATGTTTGTATTTGAAAGGCAAAAAAGGCTCTCTCACATGGAAAAATCTTATCTCACGTGGGCAGAAATGGGACAAAGGTAAGTGCACCATAAACTTATATAATTATGGATACCAAAGTCTTAAATCAACCTATTAATTACAATAATTACAATAACATACATGTATCTGCATATTCCTTAATACATTGTCTTTCAACGTATTGCATGCTTTTCTGTTTGTTTATAACATGTATATGCTAATTGCTGCATTATTTGACTTTCTGACAACATTTATCAAAAGCGTACCAAACCAAGGACTTTCATTTCTTAATATATACAGTGTAGCCTAAACTTCCGTAATCAAAATATGACAATTTATCATATTACATACGCATTATGTCTGAGGTACATGTAGCTAAAAAACTCTGACTACTAAAATGGCTATTTTTTTTCTTATAGCAGTAGGAGTCTTTTTTTCCTACAGCAGTAGGAAACTTTTTTTTCCTACAGAAAAAGGAGACTTTTTTTTCCTACAGAAGAAGGAGACTTTTTTTCCTACAGCAGTAGGAGACTTTTTTTTACCTACAGCAGTAGGAGACTTTTTTTCCTACAGAAAAAGGAGACTTTTTTTTCCTACAGCAGAAGGAGATTTTTTTCCTACAGAAAAAGGAGACTTTTTTTTACCTACAGCAGAAGGAGACTTTTTTTTACCTACAGCAGAAGGAGACTTTTTTTCCTACAGAAAAAGGAGACTTTTTTTCCTACAGCAGTAGGAGACTTTTTCTTTACCTACAGCAGAAGGAAACTTTTTTTTCCTACAGAAAAAGGAGACTTTTTTTTTCCTACAGCAGAAGGAGACTTTTTTTTACCTACAGCAGAAGGAGACTTTTTTTTACCTACAGCAGAAGGAGACTTTTTTTCCTACAGCAGAAGGAGACTTTTTTTCCTACAGCAGTAGGAGACTTTTTTTTACCTACAGCAGAAGGAGACTTTTTTTTACCTACAGCAGAAGGAGATTTTTTTCCTACAGCAGTAGGAGACTTTTTTTTACCTACAGCAGAAGGAGACTTTTTTTTACCTACAGCAGAAGGAGATTTTTTTCCTACAGCAGTAGGAGACTTTTCTTTACCTACAGCAGAAGGAAACTTTTTTTTCCTACAGAAAAAGGAGACTTTTTTTTCCTACAGCAGAAGGAGATTTTTTTCCTACAGCAGTAGGAGACTTTTTTTTACCTACAGCAGAAGGAGACTTTTTTTTACCTACAGCAGAAGGAGACTTTTTTCCTACAGCAGAAGGAGACTTTTTTTCCTACAGCAGAAGGAGAC
>JACSZP010001642.1:0-20764 GCA_016161895.1 Pinna nobilis
ATTGAAGGTGTACATGTTAAAAGTAAATAATTTTGCTATCATTTGTAATTTACATATTGTTAGCTTTGTGATGCAAAATTATTTGTTTGGTAGAACATCTGTAGAGCTTTACATTACAAGAGAGATAACTCTTGTTGGATAACCTGCATTCACATGTAGCCTATCCTGTGCGTTTGCTGTTTTTTAAGTACATAAGATTTTGTTTAATGTCCCACTCAATTATCTGTTATTAAGGAGCCTTTAAATGTGCCTACAGTTTATGTGACACAGGGCTTCAGCTTTTACTGTCTAATCAGAAGGACACAAAAACCAACTGCTTCTGTCGAGGTTTGAACCCATGGCCCCATGATCTGAGGTCAAACACTTTACTGTTGGACTAGCTCTCTTTGAGGAGTTAGTTTAATGTTGTTTAAATTGAGGCAACTTGTGTGAGTGGGGATTCCACAATGTGGATTGAAACACAGTAAATTTAATCTTCATCGGTGCATATGAAACATTTAAAAGCAGTAGAGCTATATTTTGTGAAGTTAAACTTGAAACATCTTTATCAGGATTACATGTAGGGACTTATGCTGATGTTGAGTAGGATTGGAAATAGTTCTGTATCTCTGTTCAGGGGCCTCTGAGGCCAAGTGGTTAGCGTGTTCGACTTAGAATCGGAGGGTCCGGGGTTCGAATCCCGCAGCGCCACTCCGTGGTTGGCCGTCCCAGGCTTTTGGATGAGACAGTATCCATATCACAGTAGGTGTTAGCACATTAAAGAACCCTCCATGCTCTTCGGCCAGCAGTGCCGAGAATAGGCAAAATTTGTAGCCCTTCACTGTCACATGGTGACGTCTCCATATGAGTGAAATATTCTTGAGTGGGATGTTAAACAACAATACCATACTATACCATATCTCTGTTCAAAATGATTTATATTATTAGATGATTTATATGGACTTTAGTAAACATGTCATGTTATGATTAATAGTGACACTACTGTGAAGATAACAGCCCCTCCCCTTCAAGCGCTATCATCGTCATTCATTTATGCTTGATACTCTAGGCTTTAAATGTAATATTTTCCCTTTTTCTATGAAAAAATTAAGATCATGTTGTTTTGAATACAATATCAAAACAATGAGGATTTCAATAACATTATATATCTGCGAATACTTATATCCAGCTTATATGAAAACCCCGAACATTTGATTATGAATTGCTAGTTGATAATTTAAATCCCCCTTTCTCATTATTGTTGCATTCCATTGGGCCTCTTATATGTATCATGATCATATTTGTTTCAATGTGCTTATGTTTTGTTCATCTGTATTTTGCTTTTCTACATCTTGTCACACACAGGTCTAATGGAACCATATTGAGGGGTTAAATCCTTTAAACTGGTTAACTCTTTCAACACCCCCACACCATAATGGACTGGTCTGAGACAGTAGAAAAGTGCATTCTATATTGAAGCTGAAAGGGTTAATGTCTATTATATACCCTGGCAATTTTTGCATTCCATTTTTGAAGCTCTATGTTTGATTTGTTATTGAAAGAGGTCACAGGATTTGACCTCTGAATAATATTTAATATGATCAACATGCAACATGACATAGAAAAGGAGCAACCTAACTGTTTAGCATTTAAATAACTTGTTAAATTGTTTTATTGACATAACTACCTTAGAATTTGATGATGTTGTAAATGTCCAAAATATATTTTAATGAACAGTTTGTTATCAATTGTTATTTATAATGTCAATAACGTGTATTTATTGTTGTTCAATGTTTTTATTTTTGTTTCCTGGGTAATGATTCTAGTCAAAATACAAAAATTAATTTGTTGGTTAAGTCTACCATTCCTGGAAACAGATGGTGCTCTTTGAAAATAGAGACAACACACACAATTACCAGTGAACTACATTAATGGAAATAAAACATTCAAATACAAGTGAATATTCTTTATGTTTTGATTAGATTTATTGTTAATGTGTTGGCGTTGTGTAGTGTTCCTTTTGAAAATCTTTCACTCCTATGGAGACTTCTTGAGTACCGGCAAAAGGTTGTATATTTGGCTCTATAGTCGGTTCTTTTGTGCTTTGAACAGATAGCAATCTTCAATATGCCAACACCTTCAATAACCTGGGGATTTGGTGCATTGATTTCTCGATATTTCACCCATCATTATGACAATTTCAATTGACACAGTGCTATTATGAGACGCCTGATCCATGCTTCTTGATAGGGATTTGGCAGAACGCCTAAATGGTCCTTAGCTCAGAACGTTTGTCTTGTATGTTGGCGGTCTCCGATTCCAATCCAGGCCAATACAAAACTTGATTCATTTGTATGGATGGTAGCTATTCACAACGTATGCGTTCAGCTTTGAAGAAATGTTTGTGGTTACTTTCAATGGTACATTAAAACCTGAAGCCCCATTCCACATTTGATAATAGTACACCTGCGACCTTACTGCTGACCATAGGTGCCGTGCATACGCCGAAATTTGAAGAACACCCAACATCTAGTGAATATGCTCGATCGATTCTCGAGTGTAAAGATCTACAGCTAAAATATTAAAAGATTAATGACTAGATTAATCACAAAAAGAACCAAGAGACAAAACAAAATTTTGGTAAAGATGGGACAAATACAGAGATCTGAAAAGCCAGAGGTGGGATCAGGTGCTATGGAGGAATAAGCTTACCCTGCAGACCTGTCACGCCCGCCGCCAGTCCACTGTAAAATTCAAATGAAACAATTTAGAAGCGAATTTCCGTCAAAATCGGTAGAGACAATTAAAAAAAAACCCACAATCTAACCAGTATTCCAACATTTATTTCATCAATTTAAATAATTTAATTACAAACAAGCTCATTATTTTGAATATAAATTCTTGCTAAATCTTGCTCTAGATAAAATCTTGGATGTTACCTTGAACCATCATTGAAGGATCTGGAGCTTTTAAATTTTGTCTATCTCTTGTTTCTGTGATATAGAATTTGTCTTTTACCTGTGTCTGATCTCTGCAGCCTGCAATTTAGAACTTCGAAAAAAAATTGTTTTATAACGAAAATTAAACTTTCTTTTCCTTGATTTCCAGACTTACAGTAGGATTAAGATTTCTCCAGAATAAATTTACTGTAAGTTGCCGGGGCCTTCGTGGCCGAGTGGTTAGCGTGTTCGACTGCGAATCGAAAGATCAGGGTTCACGCAGCGTAGCGCCACTCCGCGGTTGGCCGCCCCTGTCTTTCGGACACGACAGTAAAAAACCGAGGTCTCATGTTACAGTAGGTGCTGGCACGTTTAAGAACCCTCCCTGCTCTACGGCCAGCAGTGCCGAACATAGGCAAAATGTGTAGCCCTTCACCGGCACATGGTGACGTCTCAACATGAGTGAAATATTCTTGAGTGGGACATTAAACATCAATATCATAACATACCATTGTAAGTTGCCCCTATAGCAGTGTAGAAATTTAACGATGATGACTGGACACTTTTACTTTAATTATTCATTTTTTAAAATTCCTTTGCTTTTTTAATGCCATCAATTGGCGTCATGAACACTCCCTAATACAAGTAGATTTACGATATACACACTTATATATGAACGTCCTTGAATGTGCAGGCAATTACTCTTCAATCAAATGATATTACTAAACTTTAAAATAGTAATAGCGAGCAGGATTATTACCAGGAAAATTTATCAAATTCGACTAGTATTTTTAAAATGAGTAAATTACAAACTTTATTACGACTAAATCTGAAAAAGAAGGCCCATTTAAAGTATTATAACTTAAGTATAATATTTTACCACATAAATTTGGTCTAAGCCTTGGTCTGTTTATTCTTTTCTTTTTCTCTCAATATATAATTGTTAAAAAGTAACTAATAATGAATTCATATTTGGTATTTGCAATTCAATGACATTGTTTTCTTCTGTTAGGTACCAAATGTTTTTCCTTATAGTTTTTACCTACATGTGTGACATTTTGAGCGAAACAAATATTTCGTTTATGCATTAAAGGGACAATTATTCTTTCAACACATTTTGTTTTTGTTTTGATTAATTAGATATGCACAAAGATAGGATTCCGTCTTCGGATGCAACTTCATGAAATTTGTTTATATAGTCGATCCTCGTACATCCGAGTTATAATAGTCCGGGTGTTCCATCTGCCGGGCAAAATTTACCAGGGATAGAATTCTCTGCATTTGCCAATGGATACGTTTCTTTAATCCTAATATTTTGTTTATTAGGATAAGTAACTTACGAACAAATGCATTCTGGCTATTGATACTCCTTTATGATATGAACTAGGGACAATTCCTCGATAAGGATGAGCTTACAATCTCAACCAGTATTTTCAAAGTGTATTGCTTTATATATAACTGCTCCAAATCAAAGGTTTCATTGTGTTATTTCTTTATATATTTGTACTTTAGACCCGACTTCTTGTGATTTAGGAATCTCTGTATCGTTGTTTATCTATTCATGGGGTTGGGGGCTAGGAGGTTTCATCTCTAACTGGTTTTTTTTTGCCCATTGGATGAGACAGCAAAATAGAAAACAAGGTGTCAACATGTTTAAGAACCAAATTTCTTTTCTCTAGCTCAAGGTGCATAGAATAAGCAAAAATGCCCCCACCAGCATTCAATTACGTCTCCATATACGAAAACGATTATTTACTTTGATTAAAGACAATAACAACGACGATACTTTCCTTAATAGTTCAGGCTATTACCATGTGAACATTATTTGATATGTCGTCTTTCAGTGCCCCAAGACCGGACAATAATAAGACCAAATGACATGTGTTGTATAAGTATCTTTTATTTCATGATTGGAAAATTAGAAAACTGACACCGGAGGGTCATCAACCATTGCTATGAATTTAAGCTCAATCTGTTTTGATGCTGTTATTTATGTACTTTGATAAAATAAAAACCGCTCGGCTATGGCGAAAAGATCAATAGAAATGTCAAAAATTGCAACTGGTTACATATCTATAGCAGGTTCATTGTTCTTTATGCTTGTTGTCGAACTTAAGCTGTCGTCCGCTTATCTTATGCTTTAGTGCATACAGTTTTATTTTCCCCAATGAACATCACAGAAAACCTCATTTCTTGTTAACACAAATTTTTTCCTATTGTAAAAAAAAAAAACAACAACAGTTTTATGTCATCCTTAACTCATCCTTGATATTACAAATGGGTCCTGATAATCTTTATCATATGTAGCAGTTAAGTTCCTGTACTGTGTGTTATATGGCTTGAAGTAATCATACATAAAGGCCTCAGATAGGTAGTGGATTTAAGAGTTTCATGGTATTTGTCAACAATTTTATGGACTTTGTAATTAAGTGCAAAACATAAAATGTTGACAGAAAGCTAGTTAGCGCATCATGTAGTATATTTCTTTTTTTAAATCGAAAATAAAAGTTTGGTTTCTTTTAATAGTCCGGGGTTGTTGTCCTCATGGAACAAACATAATGCAAAATGTAAATGGTTTCCTTTATGAAAGTTATTTGCAAACCGCATTGCACTGCACACCGTGCACTGATAAATAAACTTGGTAATAAATGTCATTAAGATTGTTTCGAGAACTGTTTAGCATGTACTTATCATGATTTAATAATTTATCTGATGATAGAAAAACACTTGTTCAGAGAGAGAGAAAACTTACGCAGTTATTACGAAATTAAAAGTCAAAATGTCTAGTTTTGAAATTCATTTTTACGTGATAAAACGACGTCATCAAGATATGTAAGGTCGTAAGAACAAAATAAAGAAAAAGTTTTGAAACCTAATAAAGTCGTCAGGGCTGTCCACAAATTCGTAACTTGGAGACAGATAGTCAACAATATGTAATCATTATAACGGGACAAAAGAAGTTATAAACGAAATTCAAAGTTGTTACGAGACGAAAAGTCCAGATAATGAGACATGTCTCTTTTCCAAATTAAACATAATTTTATATGACATTATGAGATCAAAAGTTGAATTACAACTTTCATAAAAAAGAGGGACCGCGGTAGCCTATTAGTTAGCGTGTTCGTCATCGAATCGAGAGGTGCGGAGTTCGTGTGCGATCCACGGTACGGTAGGCTGTCCCTGTCTTTCGGGTGAGACTGTAAAAACCGAGGTCCCGTGTCAGAGAAGGTGTCGGAACGTTGAAGAACCCTCCCTGCTCTATGGTTATAATTGTCGAACATAGGCAACATGTGTCGTCCTTCACTGTTTCCATATAAGTGAAGATTGTTGAGTTGGACGTTAAACAACAATACAACAGACCAAACACAATCGTCATAAAAACATCGATTATTTGATTAAACTTGGGCAGTCTGCCGGACCAATACATATCTCTCAAAGTTGGTTGTAATTCTGTAGCAAGCGTACCTATATCAAATGGTTGTCTTTTCAAATACTGTTTAAATAAGTAAACTGTTGTTATCTTACAGTTAGTTGTACCTGACTTCTGGTAATGCACATGTAGTGAATTCATATACGCCCGTCCTTAAACAGGACGTGTTATGTTTCATCTATGCAATTATACGCTGAGATTCCTCTATATCTTTTTGGCACTAGGACCCTCCTCTTAAATTTCAAAGGTCCGTGTATTTTGTGTGTTCATCGGGCTGTATGTTTTCTCATGGACAGATGATTATTTGGCATCTGTCATTCTATAAAAGTTTGATTTTACATATACTAAATTGCCTCTCCGCAGTGTATACTTAATGCCAATATAAACGTATCAGAGAAATTAGTTTTCAAGAACCATTGACCCTAAACCGGTAAACTGTTTAATAAAGAAATGTAACAATATGAAAAGCACTAATAGACATGCAGGCAAACTCCATTTCAATTACTTAATAAGTTCTTTGCTATAATTCTACCAAATAACTTTTTAATATCTTATTCAGATGTATTAATTCTATTTGCAATATTATCTAGTCATGAAAATAAATTCTTACTAGCGTATGAACCAGATAATATAAAGTTGAATAACTATAATTGAGTAAATACTCAGTGATATTCGGAACTTCGTGCCTAAAGAATATGGCAAGTCAAATAATAACGGTCTAATCGCGGAAAATATCGAATGCCAGGTGGGACCAGGTATCAGGAGGGAGTCGGCGATCATGTTGTCATTCCAAGTACGCCTCAAATTCAGACAAATGTTGATCTCGGTTAAAAAGATCATGTGCTCTCTTTGATAGATAACTCGGTGCATGTAACAAAAGTAACCTATCCTGGAAGGAACTACATTAACGTGCCAAACACATGTCAACTAAAGTAATTTTCCCATAGCTTTCTATGCTAAATCATTTATTTTCAGTAACTGTCACAAATTAATGCTTTCATCAATTTATTCAAAATTTCATATATTTACAAGAAATTTTATTTGTTTTCATCCGTTTTTTTTATGTCTTTGAAGCTTTATCTCAGAGAAACAATATTTCTTCGCAACAAGTATTTTGTTGACGCCATATAATATGAACAAAGAAGGAAATAACGAAGCAGATTTTGCTTTTCATGTACAAACACTTGCAGATTTCATAAAAAGAAATTGAAACACTCCAAACTAGTATTTATAACGATAGTCCATTGACTTTCATACAAATATGCAAAGTTTAAAATATTTCATTGAATATACATGTATTTGACAAGATAATCATTAAATTAAAAGTTATTTAACGTAGAAAGCAATGAAAAAATGACTTAAGTCGACACACTTTTGGCACATTAGTGTACAAGTCGTCCACAAATACTCTGGCAAACCTTTCATATTCAACCCATAGTTAGTTTCTAACGAAAATCGAAATTGTGCTTACTAGAAGTGAAACTCTAAACGGTATAAAACATTAGCCATTCAACCAAGGATATTCCAGGTCCCAAAGCATCAAATTACAACATCCTTTATCATTTCTTATTTTCTCGTTTTTGTTTTTGTTTTTACGCCACGTTCACTATTGTTTCAGTCACATCGCGGCGGTATAAAGTTTAAGCTGTCTTCAGAAAATTGTACCCATAGGTAGAACTTTATTATTATGCACATTTTGACATTTAAATGGGTCATCTAATTCTCTGTCTGTCATTTATTTATCTTTCAGTTGGAAGAACTTTATGAATTATAACTCTAGGAAATGAAACCATAAAATTAAATAGTTAGAATACAGAATTTACAAATCGGAGACTCAGACGCCAAATGTTGACATTGACATCATTTATCTAATATTTCCCAACATGGACTTTAAGGTACAAAAACATAATTTACGCATTTCTGGGGTTTAATCCGGATAAAAGTTGCACGAAAAATATCGAGGGATTCATGTATTGAGGTCACTATAAAAACTATATATTGTTTCTGTGCAAAACTCGCATTAACAAGGTCATAATTTTACGCAATGAATTTTCTACAAATTGTGTCGAACTGTTTCTAACATAGGACCCTAAAATCACAACTTTGGCAATTCTAGCATAATACCTGGACATCTTGTGTTGCATGTCAGACTTTAATACGCTGAGTCGTACTTGAAAAGCCCATTTTCCCATACAAACCAATACTAAAATCCCCTTTTCAGTACAAAAGTTAGAACTTCATTTACCAGTTCTTGACTGTACGTGTGTATTTGTGATAATGGGGACACGGGGATGAAGTAAGTGTAAATATTCTGTTTCATAAAAAATATAAACCTTCTCTCCCTTAATTCAATGTGTAAACAATATTTTATACGTAGGTTTGAACTCTGCATGTTTAGCACACATCTTTTCTTGCATATTTTTGAATATGTGTACCTTATGTCATTTATGTTTATTTTTCTTATTAGATTTATCACACAAGCACACAATTTGAATATTCCAAGGAATTATAATCTAAACATCTCAATCTAAAGCAAAGGTGATGCCGTCATTCTCATAATTACATCTATTAACCTCCCATTAATTTCTAGGAATGCCTCATTATTGGTTGCAGACAGTTTCCATATTTCGGAAGGAACATTTTACTAGAGCCAACATCAAATACAATTACACTGTATTTAGGTGGATAAAATATCCTGTCATTTGTGAAAATAGGAAGTCTTATGACCGTAACTTATATTTTTGTTGAGTAGATCATTGTTTTTGCAGTAGAAGCAGGCAGGAAATGGTTACTTTTCCTAGGAACATTATCTCAGCCTTTTGGGCGGTACACATGATAGAATGTCCCTCTGCTACATTTCTTTTTAATTTCTTAAAACGTTTGCAAGTGTATGTTGTTATTTTTTGCTTTTTTGACCTATGATCGCAACATAGGACTATTAATTACGGGGGAATCGTTATCATGCCGATACTTACTCTGCCAAGGGACCTCAGTATTCACTATCTCATCTGAATGACAGGAAAAACCGCGCGCATCCATCGGAGATCGAACCCACGACCTTCCGGTCTACACTTGAGTACTCTACTTCGGATATAAGATGGCTACCACATAATACGATAAGGAAACGCGGAATATTATGGTATAAGTCTCATTCTCTGGTCATATCAACCACGAATTTCAAATTACTTAAATATTAAAAGAAACAAACAAATGCCACTTGTTCTGCCCTATGTTGTGTAACTTGTAATAATGAAAATAGAATTTCAAATATCATGGTGATCAGCGATGTAGCCTAGGAACATGAAACACATGACGGACGTTTGGTTTATGTTAACAATGATTAAGCCCGGTAATCATATCCTAATTGATATGCTGGAACGAAGATAGATGACATTTTTTGTTAATATTTATTGTCTCTTTACTATTATGAAGAGAAACATTTAGGCACTCAGGTGTATCATACAAGTAATTAACATGTATTTCCTTTTTGTATGACCTCCACGATCCTTTCTTCTGGCACTTACAAGTCAAGTAAATTATTAAGAGGTTATTCGTACCTCACGGCAAGAATTTTATCATTTTTTTTTGCAATTGCCGATGTTCATCCTTATAATTAAAACAAATTGTATAAAATGTATTTATATCCGAGAGATTCTCAACATTCCATTATACTTTATTTTCACATTTATTTTCTGCACGGATACATCAAATGAACTCCGTTTTATAGAAAAATAAAGTCTTACAAACTTTACATAAGAGATGAGTTCATAATATCCAAATTTATTTTTGGTACTCGGATATAAAAATCAAATAGCATAACAAGGTATCAATAGCCAAAAAAAGGAGGGCCCTTTTTCACAAAAAAAATCTTACAATCAAAATCATCCTTAATCGTAAGTTAGCAATTTTTCATTTGATCATATTTTATACCTTTCATTGTAAAATTGACCAATTGTGATGAAATTTGATTTGCATAAGTGATATGAATCAGATTGTGACTATATTTATTGAATTAAATTTGTAAATTCTTAAATAAACAATAATAAAATTTCATACACTTACGACTATGAGTGGATTTCATCGTAAGGTTCTTTGTGCTAAGGGACTCCGGATACAATATACAAGGTGTATATTGGACAGACAGGGACCTCTGGAAACCCAGAGGAGAAATCAGGTGTCATGGAGGAGTAAGCTTCCATTGATATGAAGAAGAAAATGTGTCTCCTCAGATCCGAGCCCAAAGTCACCAAAGTTCTCAAGCTCAGAACTCAATACGCGGCTCAACTGTTTTCTTCAATTTTGTGATAAATACAAGTACATTAGGTATTAAATGCATTTCTGCATGTGTATTAACAAGATACTACTCTAATATATGAAATGTTTTTATTTCTCTTCGGAATCTAATAAATCAGGTCCAAAAAAATTGAAACGTACTCGAATCTTGAGTTACATACTCAATGTCTTTTTCATCATTTCTAGATAGAAATAACAAATTAATCAGAATTTTCATGATGAAAATGTAAATGATTTAGCATTCATCGACTTCAATAAACAATTATATTTTCTTGATTCAAAAAGCCATATTGTTCATTACAAAGTTGAATATGGGGTTTTACTGAAGTTGGTGACGTCGGACCCTAAATCACACGCTAGGTAGTATTTGTACCACCACATTTTATTTGATGATTAAACTGCTTAACCTTTGAACATGTAACTTGCGATGCAATGCAGCAAACTGTAACAATGCGTGTACTACGTACTCTTCCTTTTGAACAAGTCAAATATGTAGACCCGATAAAGATATTGGTTGATTGTATTGTTGATTAACATCCCACTCAAGAAATTTTCACTTCTATAGAGACGCCACCGTGTGCCGGTGAAGGCCGGCAAACTTGGCCTATGCTTGGTAATTGTTGCGTTAAGCAGGGAGGGTTCTTTAACGTGCCGGCACCTACTGTGACCCACACCCTCGGTTTTTACTGCCGTATCCGAAAGTCTTGATATATATACATGTATATACATTTTCAAGAGGTACTTTTCACACACGATAACTGTTCATTTCTTTATCATAATAAATTACCATGGCATTTCCTACCCACAATGCATCATTCGATTTAATTACAAATTTAATTACATTAGTGCTATATCTTATGTAAACGTTAGTTAATATCATTTATTAAACAATTAAACAAGTTTTTAAGGTCATGAATCCTTCTTAAATATATCTTACACTAATTATGCTGGTTATGTTTTATTAAACAGTCATTAAGCCGTCATTGCATAAATGTAGAGCGATCGACGATAGGTCCGGGCATCTGGAATTCGTATTCCAGCTATGGTATGATACGTTTCCTGAGTCCTGTGAATGAAAACTTTCCAAATGGTGGTCCCGACTCAAAAGCACGTCAAATTCCTGACTGACCTATGACACTGAGTGCCAACTATAGGTCAATACTGGATCCGTTCACTAACATTACGCGATATCGCCATCTAAGTAATATATTTGTGAGTCGCCCATTAAAGTAATCTACGACAAACACCTGATAAAGGTTATGTTCATATTTAAAATTTAACTAACATAACATATCTAAAGTAAAACTCAAATACTATTGACAATAAAGGGATAAAAAGGTAATAGTAAAAGATATCACGTGGACAATTAAAAATGCGAAAATCGAAAAGCAATATCCCACCATGCGAGTACTAACTTAGTCGTGTATCAGTTTCACTGTAATTTGTTGCACCGAAAGATGTCTTCCCTTTTCTGTATGTTTCACAATCCAGAACGGGAAAACACGGAAAAATCACGCTTCAAATCTCATTTTCAGTTACGCAAAATATGAGAAAACCACAACCTCATAACTATTATTTATGATATATGTATATTGAGTGTACCATAAAAAAGAAAAAAAAGTTATAGAATTATTGGGAGAAAAACATAATGAATCGATTGAAAAACTTGTGATTTGAAGAAGAGACAACATAATTACACATCTTGATAAGTGGTCTAATAAGGTTTGAATTGAATTCAAAGCTCTTGGAGAGCGTGTAGAAAGAGTGAGTTATATATATATATCCTGTAATTCTAGACAACAGACATTGAGCAAATATAATAAATACATTTATATTCAAATAAATACTCCCAATATCTTTCTTCCTAAAACACCCAGCTGACTACATATGTCCTCTACTGTAAACAAAAAATCTACTTGAAACAATAAACCCCAGAAAGCTTGATGAATTGTTAGTTGGATTTAGTGTTATTTCACTCAAGAATCTTTAACTGAAGTGGAGAAGTCACCGATTACAATGCTCGACATTTTGTCCCGCTTATCAGTGAGGAATTTCTAACATGCCGACAAATACATGTAATGTGAAACAAGACCTCAGTTTTGCTCCGTCTCATCCGATGGACAGGAAACATCTGCCGTTTCTTTAGAGCGGAACGGAAGTGGAAACGCTAGAATGGAACATGGACGGCTATATCCAAAAAGGCGATATGCTGGAGAAATATTACAGGAGTTATATTAGTTTTTTTTCAAAAATAAAAATCTGGAAGAAATGGGGTAGAGTACGGGGTACAAAAAAAAGCAATTAGGAAAAAGCTGATGATGATGACGATGACGATGATGATAATGATGACCTTTATGCCTACTTTGTAATGATTCTTCATCTACTTGCTTTCGTTTGTTTAGCTCTATCTTTAAAGGTAGCGTGTGTACCTCTGCTTAGTATTGCAAAAAGTGGCTATTCGAATACAGTCAAGGGCTTCACACTGAATTGCATTGAGATTTCAAATACAATTATCTATTGGATGCAGTATGCACACATTGTCGTGGAAGTACTGCCAATGAAATTGATTCGAATTCACTGGAGTTTGTAACACCACATTTATGTAAGATAGAGGCAGTTGAACTTCATTAATCATAAAAGTTTTGAACATTATTTACCGTACATACAATTATCATAAAATTTTGAATTACTCACTTTTAAATTATGTTTTCAAATCTGAATGTTACGCATCCTGTTCTGTTACATTTAAAAATTTTAATGCATAATTCATTTTGCAAAAATAGAAAGTTTCTCTTTAAAATTTGAATAAATAATAGAAAATCTTATTTATTTACTGTTTACATAAATGGCGCAGTTGGTTTCCTAGCCACAACTCGACAGAACATTTGAAATTAATTATTTGACCTCTGATTTATTGTGTTGGTTGGATGGTTATATTGTTGTTCAACTCCCCACTCAAGAATCTTTCACAAATATAGAAACCTTCCCGTATGTCGATGAAGGGCAACAAAGTCGGTATATGCTCGGCACTTATGGCCGCAGAACAGGGAATCTTTTAAAACGTGCCAACACCTACTTTGAAACCTGGGTTTTAATTGTCTCATCCGAAGGAGAGCTGACCGCAGCATGGGGCGGATTCGAACCCATCACCTCACGTTCAGAAGTCAAACACGCTAATTACTAAGCCGCGGTGGACCGTCGATTTAATGTATAGATATGTATCAAACTTATAAAAACACTATTTCATCCTAGAGTTTACTCACGCTGGGTTTGATACAAATACAAGAGGCAAGTCTAAGAGGGAATTTCAAATTTTGCATATCTTTTATGTAAGATTGAAATCATAAAGGCTTTAAAAAAACAACATTTTTCTGCAAATACATTGTACGATATTGACTTATTGATATGATAGTCAAGACATGTAAGAGAACTTTTAATATCGTTAGATTAAGGGTATATAGGGTAAAACCGGTTTGTTTCTTAGAATAAATGATATTTATTGCAAAAAATGAAAGGTAAGTTTCAATCACATATATCTACTAAACGCAATCTGTAAACAATTGTATATTTCTTCATGAAAAAATTGCAATTTTGCAACAAACTTTAGAATTCCGCCACACTATCAATTCACTGACGACAATAAGGGATACCGACGGCTGAACTAATGCGTGATAATTTTTACATGAATGAGTATGAAGACGGGTACCATTTTGATTTGATAATTCTTTATTACAGAGAAGATAAAATGCAATATAATCACAATTACTTTTGGTGAAAAGCATCAGTATTAAAACTGGCACAACTCGTCCCTAAACAAACGATTTTGATTTCGTCTTCCCAACTGCCAAGACACAACAAAATGAGGTTCAAAATAGTATGTATTTGTTAATTGATAATAATTACTTTCGATTATATTAAAGCATAATCGTTTTAACTATTTATTGCAATCTAAATAATTATTAAAAGTTCTTCGCAATTGCTAATATCAAAACAGCCAGCGCTTATCCGATTTAAGTATATTGCGTCACTTCCGGTGTAAGCTAACTATGCATGTTTCAGGAAGTAGCGTTGATTTCATTTCCATCAGTAGAATAAAGACGTACTTTAATTGAGAACATCTTCGTAAAGTTCGACATTATTTGATGCAAGGAGGCAATTGTATTGTGAAAGGCTAGTTGTATTCGCGGTTGCATTTATAGTTTGTGTTCCTAGTATAGAACAGGATATCATCGGAGGATGAGGTAAAACAATAACAAAACGAAAGAAAAAAATGCATTCACCTTTTCAGATGTGCTTTTCAAATGAGAGTAGAGGAAAAACCAATATTTGACGGTCTTCACAAGCAAGCGTGACGTCTTAATAAAGGAAAACTATTTTAGTGGACTTTAAACAACAATAGACAAATAAGTGTATGTCAATGTTATACATCTCTCAGTAAATCCTTAAATCTTGAACATAAAACTGCTTTCCGTTTTGAGCTCGAATATGATGGGGGATTTAGAACAGAAATAAAAATAATGAAAAAACCCAAATATAATACAAATACTGTACTTACATGAAACATACATCTAAAAATATTTGTCCATTTGCATATTACAATACTCCACATGCGTCTCTTCCTGTAAATTTGTATTGGTATATTTTAGTCGGATGTGTGGGCCTTTCTTTGATTAGTCTTAAAATGATGAGGCAAGACAAGCAAAATTAGACACATCATATACAAATTACCAGTTTTCAGAACCTTATATGTTAGCTGAGTGCCAGTTTATTTAGTAGATTCACTACATATTAATTTTACCTATCATTGGTTACCAAAAAGCTACAATATGCATCGGATAACCGTTTCTATAGGACAATGTGAGTATCGGAATATTATTGGGGTTTGGACCTTCACTGCGGTGTCAGAACACTGAAACAACAAGGATTCCGTGTCAAAATTTGTTTTTGGAAAGTTACAAAGCATTTACCACAACGAAAAGCCCTAAAGCAAAGGCCTTCAATTCCGTGTGAAGAAGCGGCTAAATATCGTGCAGACATAACAAAAATGAACTGAAATACAAAAGAGGTATAGAATCTTCACAACAGACACCACTTTGCATGGAGATGCGAATTTCAACTTAGATAATTTTCATTCATTCATTCAAAAACATGCGCTGCTAAGATCATATTTTTATATTGAAGAGCAGTCTTCATTTTCAGAAAAAAATGACAGCTAAGCTTAGTTATTCGGAAATAATCGGGGCTACACAACAAATCTGGACAAATGAATTCTCGATTTTGTAAGTTTTGTCGCTAAATTGAATCTGACTCATCGTTTCGCTCCTAGGGATAATTTCAGCGTGCATATACAGCGATAAGTTTGTAAGCATTCCAAATGAATGACACGATCATAAAATTTCTGAATAGAAAGCCAGGTATAGTCTGTTTGAAATATTACATTTTTAACAAAACCAATGTTAACACTGTCATGAGCAAGAGTGTCGATTTTTTATTTTAGTTCTAAGTAAATATGTCTTTTCTAAATTATAGATAAAAATATTGCGGACTTGGTTAATCGAGATAACCGATCTCTTCAAATCTAGTTTTTATTGTACAAAACATGACAACCACATACATATAGAAGTTGACGCTGCACAAACGCTTTGGATTATAGGAAACACGTTCAATGCTGCTTCGAGAAGTTTCGTAATTGTTTAGAGGGCTAACAGGAAAAAATAACAGGTCGGCCAATCCGCAGTAGGTTTTAAACCCCAAAGCAAAATATTCCTTTGAACAAATCACATTTTAATTTTGCGATGGGCCGGCCTGTTTTATAGCCGAGGAAAACAAAGTTCAATTCATTAGAGAAACTTTCTTGTTGACTAATACCTGTTGATAAATAGAGACAGGGGTAATATATATGTAAATAAAATCTTATTGTCGACACATGGCATTGTTAAAATGTCTAATCTTGCACAAATTACGAATTTAATGTACCATGGTTATACCTTAACGACACGATATTAACACATTGAAACATTAATCTTTAAAAAATTATTAACATCAGTTAGCAACGCATTATCAAATATTCAGTCTTATATGCAGCAAACCTAGTGAAGATTTCTACACAAAAATATTTCTTTGCATTTATTTTAGATTATATATCAATTAATTTTAAATTAATATTGCATTATTTTTACCATCAAAAACGCAAATCGCAATATGAAATAAAGATTTTCAAGAAAAAGACCGTTAAAGTCATTGAGTTGTCAGTGACTATGAACAGTAGTTTCTGATTGAACATAGGTTTTTAATTACCCTGGTCGTTCTGATGCATTAAATACCATCCAATTGATTAACAATATATATTCTGCATGTCACATAGGCTTATGTATTTGGTTAGTTGGGTTTTTGTATTGTTGTTTAACATCAGACTGAAGAATCTTTCACTTATATGGAGACAACATCGTGTGCCGGTGAAGGGCGACAAATGTAGCCTATCTCGGCACTTATGCTTAGAGCAGGGTGTATTTTAACCTGACGACATATGTTGTGAAACAAGGCATTGGTTTTCACTGCCTCATCTGAAGGACGGGGACAACAGACAGCGGCGCGGCGGCGATACGAACCCACGACCCCACAACCAGAAGATGAACATGTTTACAACGGTGCCATTGCGACCCCAACTGGTAATTTTTCATGCAACAATACGGAATAAAATTATAAGACAAAATGCTTGGAAAGTATCAGTTATTGATTCAAGTTATTGTTTTTTTTTTCATTTATATGTAAGAAAGAAAAACAACAGAAGAACACAAATAATAAACCCTACAATAACAGTTAGTATATCCTAAAGACATGACCTAACCGTCGGTATTTCCATCAAAATTGTCCTTTTTCTATTTATAGTTTAAGGACACGATACGGGGGACCTCTCAGTTTTTTTCTTGTTAATACCATTGTAATTCCCATCTTTTATCATAGATGACTCTCAAATTAGCCCGAATATCCTAAAAATTTGATTTAAGTACATATATTTGGCAAAGATCTCATAGACTAGTGAGGGTAAATATAATTGCTTCTTGAAATATATCATAGTATATATGTCGTAAATGCCATAGTCTTTAATAATATTTTGAAAAAAAAAAATTAAAAGCAGTCAACGAACCTGGCGTATACCACTGGTAAGGAGAAAAAAGATATACACAATGGAATAAAAACCTCAGCTCATGACTTTTAACTTGTCCAAATATGTTTTACCTGGTTCGCCTGTTCTTTAGTTATTTTGATATACATGTATTTAGTTGAATGTAAAATTTGATTTCATGAAATTATGAATTTCGCCGGTGACAATTGATATGTTGAAAATCAGGTGAGCTTGACCCACATGTTGTTGTCATTTACAAAGTGTCACACTATGAAATTTATTGGTTAATTGTGGCAAAAAAAAACCACGTGGAGATGAGGGGCATCTGTCATCTATTCAAATGAAATGTTACACCACAGTCAAATCACTGTTTTAAATCAATTTCAAATTTCCTTGTCAAATTTTTTGTGAAAGGTCGTACGGAAAGGGCGAGCCGAAGTAGTATAAAAGGGGATTTCTCAGCCTTCCTCGACACAACCTTCCACTGCCAGCAACTTGTGAATACACCACTCAAGCAAGTAAGTAATTTTCTTTTCATCACACAGTATTTAATCGATGTCTTATGTAAAACAGTAAATTCATTTTCTAGCAAACAATTCAAATTTCGTAAGTTTTGTAGTTAAGGGAAAACAGGAATAGAAAAGTTATTATAAAGGCAAATGGTGACTGAGAGACGTAAATGACAAAAAACAATGGTCAATGCCCCGCTAATTCATAAATCCAACCCATTTTAGTTATGTTTAACAAAGAAAAGCGGGCATGTCATTGTAAATCGACGATTTTCTCTGGAATGAAATTCTAAATTTGTTTATGACACATTAGAACTATCCATTAGTTTGTTCGAGTTGAATTTCGTTGATTTTCCATTTATCCTTGTATTTGTTACAAAATTTGGGTGTATATATTTGTAAATTTACTTAGTACGATTAATTTTATTCTCAAATTTGAAAAAAAAATCAAATAAACAATGTTTTACACTGTAAAAAGTTTACCATTTCCTTTGCATTCATGGAACCCAAAGAAAAAAAGGTAAAATAAACGACTCAGATATCTTAATTACAATACTCGGGGGAATAAAGATTAGTGCATTATTTGATATATGTACTTAATATTAAAAGATGTACTGTCTTCGACAAATACTGTCCTTGACAATAAACAGACCACCCGCGACAACATGACTACATACTTAATTATTAAAATATTAGGAAATTATGATTAAACTTTAGGATAAATCATACGATCACAGAGTAAATTACCGAATATATACACTAAAGCACACAACACCACACACATATACATAAACATACACGTTATAAATTTTATATTCAATTCTTTTTAGCGTAGCAAATCAATATGAAGACCCTCATCCTGTGTCTAGTTATTGGTTTGAGTTCAGCCAATGACTGGAATGATGACTGGTCATGGAGGTGGGGTGGAAATCTTGGAGGATACGGACGTGGATATGGTGGATTAGGCTACGGAGGACTTGGATATGGTGGATATGGTGGATTCAGTGGATTCCCAAATTACGGAAGTTATAGCTACAGAAGCTATGGATTTCCAAGTTATGGCTACGGCGGCATGGGTGGAGGATACGGTGGACTATATGGTGGTAGATATGGTCTTGGCGGTGGATATGGTGGACTATATGGACTTGGTGGCTATGGAAACCTCGGTGGAGGATATGGTGGACTATATGGTCTAGGTGGCTATGGAAATCTTGGAGGTGGATATGGTGGACTATACGGTCTGGGAGGATATGGAAGTCTTGGAGGTGGATACGGTGGACTATACGGTCTTGGAGGATATGGAAGTCTTGGAGGCGGATATGGTGGACTCTATGGTCTTGGTGGCTATAGTAACTACGGAGGGTTGTATGGAAGAGGTCTAGGAGGTCTTGGAAATTGGGGCCGAAGAGGTAAAAACTTAATTTAGATAATATATATTTCATATCTTATGACATATTGTAAAAAGACTGGTCTCGATCTCAAATGAAATTAACCGGAATTCTCTATTATTGAAAATATTTCTTAAATTATAACACTATTTTTTAAAAAAAATGTGAAATGTAGATATTATAAACACATTTTCATACATCCCATGCATTGCTACTGATGTAAACTCGGTGCGTTCATTTATATTAGAAATTCGGAAATTAGCTCATTAATCACCGAAAAATACATTGAAATAGACTCTTCAATAAGGCAATGATTTAGACAAATCCAAATGTATATTTAGGGATGAATGAATTCAAGTGATTTTTATAGGTCATTCAGATGGGAGAATAAAAATATGGCAGTAGGTGTTGCCACAATAAAACTCCTCAATAATCAATTGCCGTTAGTGTCATCCCAAAATTTATCTGGCATGTTTCCATATAGGTAAAAGATTCTTAAACCGAACGCTAAAATTCAAGGCCATATTCCGCCTTTCCGCCTTTTCTCAATATAAGTAAAAGATTATCGACCGGTACGCTTAACAAAAGTAAAAATATTCTAACTTATGTTCATATTTTTTTCAGTGCGAAGGAAAGTTTATTGAGGTCGACGATTTCTAAACAGGCGCCCAGGTGATAGTATACCATTTTATTGAATGATTTTTTTGTCATAAGTGTGTAAAATAAAACGTCATTGCATTGCATTAAAAGTTTTTGTTTTTTTCTTTATCAAATATCAACACTATCAGCTATTAGTTCTAATCATTGACGAAGACTTGGCCAAAAGACTTCAGCTGTACGACAAAAGTTATAACATCTACTTTTCCTTTGTAAACTGTTCTTATTTCAGTAGAAGACAATTTATAACTAGCAGATGGTGGTACTATATCACTGATGGTCAAGTATCCCACAACATGTTCTGAATATGATCATTTCATATATAGAGGGAAACCCTCTAACAAATTATTGTCTCTAGAATATCAGCGATTACGTTTATCGATCTCTTTACAGCATGTATATTGTTTATTCCTTAGTTTCCTCTGCAACAAGAAAACAAATAG
>JACSZP010001645.1:0-10732 GCA_016161895.1 Pinna nobilis
TATTTTTTGTGAGCTGAAATGCAAAATTCATGTCATTTTACATTTTCAGGTCTTTGTCCTGTCCGTTCTTCGGTCATTACAAATTGACCCCGAAAAGTAAGAACACTTGTGTGGGACCTTGTGTAGAACATCTTTACCAAGTTTTGGCCTGATCCATTCAGTGGTTCTTGAGAAGAAGTTCAAAATGTCTCAGCTAATCAGAGGCCATGGTGGCCATCTTGGATTTTGCATGGCCTGAAAAGTAAAAACACTTGTTTGGTCCGTGTGTAGAACATCTGTACCAAGTTTTTGCCTGATCCATTCAGTGGTTCTTGAGAAGAAGTTCAAAATGTCTCAGCCAAACAGAGGCCATCTTGGATTTCGCAAGGCCCCGAAAAGTAACAACACTTGTGTGGGACCTTGTGAGGGACCTTGTGAGAACATCTGTACCAAGTTTTGGCCTGATCCATTATTTGGTTCTTGAGAAGAAGTTCAAAATGTCTCAGCCAATCAGAGGCCATGGCAGCCATCTTGGATTTTGCATGGCCCTTAAAAGTAACAACACTTGTGTGGGACCTTGTGTAGAACAACTGTACCAAGTTTGGGCCTGATCCATTCAGTGGTTCTTGAGAAGAAGTTCAAAATGTGAAAAGTTAACGGACGATGGACGAAAAGCAATCGCAATAGGTCACCATGAGCCGCAATAGATCACCATGAGCAAAGCTCAGGTGACCTAAAAAGGTAAGTTTTTCAGGACAAGTTTTTATTCCATATTGACATTACATACCTGCAGAAAGTATGCTAAAGGGTATAACTTCAAGAAGATAGCTATTCTGGTCATCTTGCTTGACCATGGTATTGTCTTGGATCGAGGTTAGATGATTCAGTACAGACTGTGGAACTCCTCTGTAGTTATAACATACAAGTACCTGTCTCAGTGTCTGACTGCCTGGCTGTGGCAGCAAACCAATCTACAATACAACAGTAGGGAAAGTGTAGTAGTATCTTAAAAGCACAGAAAACTGCTGTAAAAAGAAAACCAAAAGCGTGGATGTGGAGAAGTGAGATACACACATATATCAGGTAGATTTTGATTTTTCTAGATATCTGAATATTCTATTCCACCTAATATGTAGGCCTATATGGGTATAACATATAGTAGTAGATTATAAATAATAGGCTTAGATGTGCAGTTGTTTGGAAATGTAAAATGATGCACAGAAATAAATGCTGATGTAGTTTGAGGATTATGAATGTCCACTGGAACCTTGCCTAAAGACCACCTCACAATACAGACCATCAAATTACAGTCTAAAATGTAACTATCTCTGTTTTAGGATATTTTTATTCAAAATAGGACACTATCTCACTAATTAGACTGATTATAGCCAGTCACTTGGGTGGCCTTAATAGTGAGGTTCCACTGTACTTATTTCATTATCAAATGATGTTAAAGCTCAATTCTAAGATATTAATGAAAAGGATAGTTAGAAGTAGAACAGATATCTGCATGTGTTTGTCTGAGAAGTCCGGGGTTTGAATCTGTGCAGTGCCATGCTGTGTTTGGCCATCCCTGTCTTTTGGATGAGACAGTAAAAACTGAGGTTCAGTATCACAGTAGGTGTTGACACGTTAAAGAAGCCTCCCTGTTCTACGGCCATAAATGATGAGCATAGGCACACAATGACGTCTCCATATGAGTGAAATATTCTTAAGTGGGATGTTAAACAACAATACAATTAGGTATCTCCATACCTCTGATAAAGATAACAGAGCTCTGATTACTCTAAGATCAACTTACCTGCTCAAAGCACTGACTCAGTAAATAAATAACTCCAGCTGTATATCTGGTCAGACATGTGCTTATCATGATCATGGCCGAGTTCCTCTTGGATATTCTCTGAAAAATAATAAACAAAGAATTTGTTATTTCAAAATTTAATATTCAGCGTCACTGAACAGGTAACCAGTCAAACAAAAATTGTGATAGGGGGATTTAGTTTCATTAAACAGGAAACCAGTCAATCTGATGTCTGACGCTAGTGTTCAGGTATACTGAACAGGGAACCAGTCAAGTAAATGCCACCATTGGTAATAAGCACACAATCAAATAACAACTAATATAAAATTAATGTATCTATGGTGAGATGCAGAAAACCGCGTAATTATGATGGCATACTTGTGTAACACTATACGGCATGATCAATTCAAAATGACCAGTAACTTAGATCTAAATAAAATGTCCATCCCACCTGGAGGAGGTCCAGCACATAGTCCACGAGTCTTTTCTGTGCTAATAACTCTAGACAGCATCTCTCCTGTTGGTCAGTTGTGGTCATATCTTCTAAATGTATCACATTTGTTAATTTGTCGATTTCTGGACTTCTTTGAATCTGTATATGGACAACATATAACATTAATATGTAGCATCAAAACTACTGTAAATTTCTGTACTATTGGAACTAATTTATGTACAAAGTGATACCTGAACATTTTAGCAGGACAATTGTTCCTATTAGTGATGGAATGAATATCCCACACTAATGTCATTTCAGCAGGAAGATTACAAATTCTCACATTTTGGACAGAGAAATCCTCAATTTTTCCTGGAAGAGATTTTCTTATCTCACCCTGCATTACTTCACCCTGCGTTAATCATGAGTTAAAGTTACAGATCTTTTGTAAAATGTAGGATAAAATATTCCCTATTTTTTTTTCTTCTTTTTTGATACATTTTGTATCAAATCATAACATATTCCGCCTTCATTTTCAACATTATGTCACATCTAAATTGTGATGTCACAAGCCACAGAAGAAACTTTCAACGAGTGAATGTTAAACAATCATTATGTTGCGTCCTCCGATAAACAGTGCCTATGTTAATTTTAAACAGTGAGTGAGGGGATGTGAGAAAAAGGATCAAAACACCATGTTCCGGAAGAGACAACAAATCTCAATATTCGTGTCCATGCCTATTGATATCCATGACTCGGGAAGCCTCGTCATGGATACACTCGGATTGAGATTTCTTTGTCTCTCCCGGAACATGGTGCTAGATCCTATTAGAGTTTAAAAGTTTCCTTGCCATGGGAGATAAAAACTGGTCCTGCACAAACATTATTGGGTATCACTACATGAATAAGGCCCAATACTAAAACACTTTTTTGAAATATCCTAAAAATGAAAGATTTACAAGATTTACATTTAAAACTCGAATGACACAAATCTAGTTATCATTTATGTCGGAGACAAGATTTAAATCATCAATGCAGATGTCAATGCCAGCACTGACAATGACAAAAGGGTGACCTGACAATGACGAAGGGGTGACCTGACAATGATGAAGGGGTGACCTGACGATGATGAAGGGGTGACCTGACAATGACAAAGGGGTGACCTGACAATGATGAAAGGGTGACCTGACAATGACCAAGGGGTGACCTGACAATGATGAAGGGGTGACCTGACAATGATGAGGAGGTGACCTGAAAATGATGAAGGGGTGACCTGACAATGATGAAGGGTTGACCTGACCATGACGAAGGGGTGACCTGACAATGATGAAGGGGTGACCTGACAATGATGAGGAGGTGACCTGACAGTGATGACGGGGTGACCTGACAGTGATGACGGGGTGACCTGACAATGATGACGTAGTGATCCGACAATGACGAAGGGGTGACCTGACAATGCTGAAGGGTTGACATCACAAACTCTCACTCACCAATTATATCTAGTATAACGCCTTATGTTGATGACATACATTTAAAATACTGACTTGAAAAAGTTCAGTGGGGGAGTTTATTCAAGTTCATTAGGGAGAATAAATTTTACTGAGAATTAAAAGGAAAAAATAAGTTTTTCTCGAGAGAAATGTGCGTTTTTCATTAGAAATAATCAAAACTCTACGTAACAAGATGTGTTTGTGAAAAACAGATACACCCATATAGCAGCTACTAAGAATACTGCAGCATTAATCATACGTAGGTCAAAGTCACAAGGTCAAGGTCACAAGGTCCAAAATTATGGTACCAACAGAAAGGTCTTGTCCAAGGAATATACATGTGAAATATGAAAGTCCTATCACTTTTCCTGTTTCGGCCAATGTTGAATTTTGTTTGAACAAACAGACAGACTAAAACACCAAAAACTATATGCCCTCAACACTTTGTTTCTGGGGGCATAAAAATAGTGAGCTTCTATTTATTGGGGAGACTTGGCAAATATGAAAATACTTGGCAACAAAATTCTGCTCCAAATGTCTAAAGTTACCTTGACAACACAGCCATTGACTAGTATTTCTGCACCATTATCATCAGGTAGAAGGCTGCTCTCTGGTCTGATCAGAAGTGTGTATGTTGGTGGGGATTCAGGATCCTGGGGCATTTCTGATTTATCTGACGTTACTAACATGTCTGACAAGGCTCTGATTATGATTCCTCTGATATCAAGGGGAGGTAAGTATGTGGATGTCTGCAAAAAAGAAAAAGAAAAAGAATATTAAGAATCCTTCATGTAATTAGGCTTCTATTTTATCCTGATTTTATGTTGGGTAATGTGGCTAAGTGGTTAGTATGTTTGCCTTAAGATCGTTAGATTAAGTGTTCTAATCAACATTGCACATTAGTTAACTTTCTCTACCCTTCGGATAAAACAGTAAAAACGGAGGTTCTGTGTTGTGTCAGCAAATTAAAGAACGTTTACTACCCAATGGCCTTAAGTATCCTGCATAGGTCAAATTTGTCGCCCTTCACTGACACTGGGGACATCTCCATATAAGTGAGATGTTTAACAACAATACAACGTAGCAACTTGATTTTACTGAAGGAGATGATGACAATCCTGTACTTAGATTCAGCTTAAGGACACTGCAGTTAAAAGGACACTATGTAAAAACTGCATATACTGATTTACTGGTATAAAGGACATTCACATGGGTAAATCAAGTAGTTGTGGGCTGGGTACCATAATACTTAAGAATGTACTTAAGCCTGAGAATTTTCTCAACTCCAGCTTCTCAGCCAATCAGAATTCAGGATTAGCTGGAGTACCCAGTTCAATCCCTCCAGTCACAACAGTTTTATGGTGCCTTCCCCTGGTGTGTTTCATGGTCAAATCTTTTTACACAAGTGTATAGGTGATTATGAGAATATGTCATTTAGAGTACAGATTGCACTATCTATCTGATAACCATGCCGATCATAAGACAGGGACTAAGTCAGAACCTGTTTATTGTGGTACAGTTCTTGCTGCCGTTGTATCAACACGCCATCACAGAACCTAGAGCTCATGATTTTGTCCAACGGCTTCCCTCTCACACAATGGCACTTCTCAATCTCCTCNNTACACATACGAGTCTATATTTGAATAAAGCTTTGTTAAACATGTCATACTTTATGGATAAACCAAAGTATAAATAAACATTTATTTTTAGCAATGTGTTTGTAATGACAATGTCAGGATGCCACTCACAGTTGATCTACTAATTATTTGTATTCTCAGTACATACATTACACAGCCACTGCTGTACACAATGCCGCCTTATCTAGACTCCCATCTAGTGATAACCATAACATAATACTGGTTATTGGGTACATGAATATCATGGCTACCTGATTCAGACATTGAGCCACACAAAGATTCCTGGGGTTGTTGTGGCTCTGTGGTGGTTAGTGTGTTTGCTCTCTGATTGTGAGGTTGTTGGTTCAAATCCGAGCTTTGCTGTGGTTGGCTTCCCCTGTCCTTCAGATGAGAAAGTAAAAACTGATGTCCTGTGTCACAGTAGGTGTCAGCACATAAAGAATCCTCCCTGCTCTACAGGCATAAGTGCCGAGCATAGGCCAGGTTTATCGTATTTTACCCGCAGTGGTGACATCTCCAAATAAGAGAGATTCTTGAGTGGGATATTTGTTAAATAACAAAACAACCAACAACGTTTCTACTTTACCTGATACCGATGAATGTAAGATAAATCTACATCATATGTTTCCATTTGCTGCACTTTTTGTCTCCATGGTAACAAATATAATTTGGATCTGTCATTAAATGTCCCTTGTCTTCGCTTTGTGTCCAGGAATTTTGAGTGTTTCTGTTCATGTGACCTGTCGGTAGTGTTTTTATTCTTTTCCTTCTTTCGGACAACCTAATGAGAAACATGAATTTTTTTGTCTAGTACAGGTTTTTCTTTTCTCAATTTTTAACTGATTGGGTTTGGGGGCAGAACACTTACAACCTCTGTAAGTAACACTTTATCTCTAGCCACAAGTTTATAACTGGCACAGCTTTATTACTTCTGTACCTGGTACACCTATGTTTACTGCTAATTTTGATGTCAAGCTATATAACTCTAACCCTAACAGCTACAAGAGTAAAAAAACAAGAGTGTTTCATGAGACAAAACAAATCTGGTAATTAGGCACTGTATCACGGTGAAATGTAGTAGTTGTAATAGAAAAAAAAAATAGTATCAAATTTTATCATTTGCTTATAACAGTTTGTGTCGACTGACCACTCACCTGTCTAATGGGGGCTATTCTATAAATAGCTGGAATACTTATGATGTTGTATCTACTGATGTATATTTCTGCACAGTAATCCTTAAGATTTTGTAACCATATTCCATACTGCTGAGACACAGAAGGATAATGATCCAGATTATGCTTTATAGTCTCCCGCTGGAAATCTGTAAATCTACGACATAACTGTCTATGCTGCAGAAGGAAATCAGCTGGAAGATCTTCTAGACAACATAGGGAATGTAAACAACCATCAGTAGCTGTAAAATATAGACAGATTCAAATGTTAACAACCATCAGTAGCTGTAAAGTATACACAGACATCAAATGTAAACAACCATCAATAGTTGTAAAAATATATACGGACTCAAATGAGAACAACATTTGGTAGCTGAAAAATATAGACAGGCTCAAACGACACTTGAGTGAGAACAAACATCAGTAGCTTTGAGATAGAGAGAGACTCAATCGAGAACAGCAACTAGTAGATATACATTTAGGTAGAGATTTGAGTGAGAATAGATAAAAGTAGCAGAGAGAGAGAGAGACTTATCAATCAATAGCTATATCTAAAAGACAGACTTGAGAAAAAAAAATAGTAACTGTAAAATATAAACAGACACATCTGAGAGATATCACTGTGGTACTACATGAACTTCAACCTACAGAAGAATGGTCTGATGAAGTCTCTGAACTGCTGCTTCACATCATCAATCCCAACGAATCCACAGCACACAACGTACAGCTCTGAGTTCCCACTCTTACTGGTGGCTGGTTTAAACACGTGTACCTGAAGGATAGTGATAAAAAATACAGAATACAACATCTTACAATGTCAGTCTGAGGACAGTTGTTCTATGTTTATTAGTCATAAACAATTGAGCCTCATTAATCCAGACACCAATAATCCGGATAGTTCAACCTCCAGACAGAAAGAAGTTTTAAATTGCAATTGTCAGCATCAAAAGTGTGCTTCAGTAGTCCCGATTAATGATGCTTTATTGTGTTTAGAATCATATTTATTGAAATTCATAGATGAAATTTTTTTGCATTCTTGTGGCATAATGATTCAATATAATGCAGGATATTATGGCTCTTCTGAGAAATGGTTAAAACACTTATTAACTTGATACACCCCAAAACACATGTAAGAAATATCAGCCACTTCAATTCCCCCAAAAAGAATAAGCATATACCTTGTCAAACAAACAATTCAGTATGAACATAAGGCATATGCTCTCATGCTCAAACATGGTAAATTTCTTCAACACAAGACTGCCCCCTGGTGACAAGATCAGTATGGCTGCAAAAGCCTCACTCAACTGTAACTGGGCGACCACTCTCTCTTGTTCTGCTGGGTTGTCCTGACAATCAATAGAGCCATCAGCTGTGACCTACAACAGTATAAACAAATCTATAAATGTCAGGGGAAGATGTCCACCCTGCTACATACCTATACTGCTACAGATGACAGAAAATATCAAACTTAAATAAACACTTTTTCAAAATTTACAATATGTACTTGCCAAAACTTCCCTAAGAATAGGGAAACTACCTATTTTTGATGCCAAATTTTGCTGAAATTTTAAGATAAATACATATCCCTACCATGAAAAACTTATTTTCCCATTACTTCTTAGTAAAATGAAGCGTCTCTCCCATGAGATTGAAAAACCTCCCCATTGAAATGTTTGCAGTACAGCAGATTCATAAACTTGTACAAAGTATGCTGATGTAATTTACTTCTGTACTCAGTATCACAGAGGATAGAATCACAATACTGACATATAAACATACCAAAGAGACAGGTGCCATCTTAGATGCCAAAGCCACAAGACCTTCAAGATTTGTCCAGTCCATCAGGTCACCAGTATTGTCCTCTCCAAAATACCAATGGTCAATAGTCTCCCTGACAAAGCGGTCATCATCTATCATCTGACCAATCACATTGCCCTCATAATATGGATTTAGTGTTGATGCTATCCATGTCCATGTGCCTATGTAACCTAAATTGAAGTATTTCCTAAATATACATGCAATAAAGTAAGTATCTTAGATAATTCATGTGAAACCTTTCAATATTTTTGTTAGTTTTGATGTTTACATACAGCTGACAGAGCTGCAGTTGTAGGGCACTTATGAAAGGGTGAAAATTATCATATGTTACAAGGGACCGCCATGGCTTTTTGGTTAGCAAATTCTCTCTGATTATGAGGTTGTTGTTCAAATCCATCCCATGCTGCAGTGTTGGCTTTCTCCGTCTTTCGGCTAAGACAGTAAAAACCAAATTCCCATGTCACAATACATGTACGTATCATCAAGTTAAAGAACCTTCATCACTTAATGGCCGTAAGTGCCAAGCATACATGTAGGCCAAAGTGATCACACTTCATGTGCACTGGTAACATCTCCAATCGCCCTATTGCAAAACATCTTGAACATGACTCTTCATGTGCATTTTACGTCAATCGACTGCAACGTCATAATCAATCAAATGTTTGACGGGCTATTTAATTGTGATGTGACAATAGAAAAGTTTGCCAAAACGTACCGTGTCGGGCATTTGGCAATAGGTAAATTAGGTCAAAGTTTTTTTGAGTGGGACAAACAACAATACAACCAACCAACCATTTGTTACTTTAGAAGGGTGGACATATGGTAAATTGTTGACTGCAGTAACTATGAATACCAGAGGAAATGAAAACCATCTTTGATTTCTATTGCACTTTCCTGAAGAACACACATGTACATATGAGTTTAAATACATGTATTATCAAATTTAGAAAAAAAAGTCAAAATGTCAGTGTCTTATCACTGAGGAATGTCAAACCTTACCGTTTGATATGAGGTAGTGATTGAGACTTGTCACAAAGGCTCCTGGAGCTTCACATAGATGGACAGAATTAAAATTGGCTGCAGAGAAATCAACAATCTGATAAGAAGAAAGAATTTCATAAAACTTGCACCAAGCCTGAGTACACAGTTCTGGTCTGATCTGGTGTCGAATTTCAGCATTCACATTACCAGCTATGTTCATACAACTTGTGTGTTCATGCCACAAACGTATCTCTTTATCACTTAGTTTGTCTTTCAATTCATTTAAGTCAGTTTTCATTTCCATTAACTCGGGAATCTGCCATGGTGTCGATTTGCAGTTGACATTTTTTAATACAGGAGATAAATCCCAGACCTCCCCCGCTGGCTTTGTAAATGTAAACTTTTTATCAAACAGGTTATCCACTTTTTGTCGTGCTGAAGGGTCTAACTGAAAGGCGTTTGGCCCTGAAATTTTCCTTTTTCTGTTATAATCCATTGCTTGGGTACCTGAAAACAGCAAAACGGTGATATATAGAAGAATACAATTCTTTTACTCTAAACATGCCAAAACATTCAGAATTTTTTTCCCAATACTCCTCTTTTTTAATATCATGCAGCCACTACATCACAAATTCTAACTGAATACATGCTTCTGTTGCTCTTAATTAATTTGCATACATGTACAGATAATATTTTGTTTATCCTGTTCTAAATTCAACATCCCATATCTCCTGTCCTTCATATTACATGTACATAGTAAAAGCAAAGATCTCATGTCACATTATGCCAAATTAAAATACCTCACTATTTGATGACCCAAAGTGCCGAGCATATGCTAAAATTTGAATGCATTCATTGCCATTTGTTTGATTTTTAAGTGGGACATTAAATAATAATAAAAAAAACAACATTTAAAATTTCTAGTTATACTGTACACACCAGGAAATGCCAGAAACATAATCAGTCTGTCAAAAATATTGTACGGACCAGACAAAGCCAAGCTCAGTTTATCTGTATTTTTTTATGGAGCTAAAGTACAATTACTGCAGGACATTTAAAAATTTTATTTTCTCCTGATGTCTTTTTTTTTTTAATTCAGACAGATCAATTTACTTTCAACATGTATGAATATAGAATCCAATTTCATTTCAGGGATTTTCTTTTTCTAGGGTATGTGGGATGGAGTATTCTGTTGTGATGTGTAGTATAACCAGTGTTTATATTCACTTCTTATCAATAGTGCCAATGTCAGGTTTAGTCAATGGTCTTCTTGACAACACAATCAAACCTCACTTTATCTCTGATCAAGATAGCTTCACTTATAGTTGTAATAAGTGTATAAAAGATAAGGCATAACATTTGTCTATAAAGGTGTACAGTGACCAAACATTTACTTCTTTATATTGGTAGGTGTATAGCTT
>JACSZP010001650.1:0-12538 GCA_016161895.1 Pinna nobilis
ATGATGGTCCTGCTAACTATGGAGGAATGATGGTCCTACTAACCATTGAAGAATGATGGTCCTGCTAACTATGGAGGAATAATGGTCCTACTAACCATGGAGGAATGATGGTCCTACTAACCATGCAGGCATGATGGTCCTTTTAACCATGGAGGAATAATGGTCCTACTAACTATGGAGGAATGATGGTCCTACTAACCATGGAGGAATGATAGTCCTACTAACCATGGAGGAATGATAATCCTCCATGAGTTCTCTGGGCCACTTGAATTTAATTAATGACATTAACAATTAGATATAACCTCACCTGAGCTACATGGACTCTCTGTGTTCCACCTGTCATTTCCGCCAACTGTAAAGTTGATCTCTGAGGTTACGCTGTTCAGTGTGTCGCCATCAGTAATGGCAGGCGTTGTTCTGATGATTGGTAAGGTCTTGGATCTGTGTAGTTCTCGGCTTCTGCTGCTGAAAGAAAAAAAATCATCAATTTTGGTGTTTGTGATGTTGTTGCACTATTGTTTAATGTCCCACTCAATAATATTTCATCCATATGGAGACGTCACCATGTGCCGGTGAAGAGGGACAAATTTTGCATATGCTCGGCATTTATGGCTATAGAGCAATGAGGTTTTCGTTTTTTACTATCTCAACCAAAAGACTGGGATGGCCAACCGCAGTGTGGCACTGCGCAAATTCAAACCCCGGACCCTTCGATTTGAAGTCGAATAAACTAACCACTCGGCCAAGGTGGCCCCTTTGGTGTCAATGGAAAGTAGGTCAAACATCGAGGTCAAGGTCACAAGGTAAATCATTTTGGTATCCAAATATAGGTTTTGTCAGGAGACCTATACATGTATAGTATGAATGCCTCATCATGTGCCATTCAAAAGTTATGGTCGAGATTTGTAATCTGAAACAGTATATAAAGACCATTGAATAACAATCCTTCCTATCTTCCACATGCTGAGAGAGAGAGGAAGAGACAGACAGACAAAAGACAGAGAGCCGTGTGCATCATTTTTTGAAGATAACTTATATGACAATCATAGAATCTCGTCTTTCAGACAATATCATATTGTAAGTTTCGCATATTTGTTTAATTCCACACCTCCTAAATCAAATAATCTTGATCGGTTATAGGTTATATCAACAATATGTTTAATATTCATTGCTAATTTTGAGTTCCTTTTTCAAAAAGTATGGATCTCAGTCCACTTCAATTGAAAAAAAGAGAAATATTGCAAGTTACAAGGTGTCAATCAACAAAGAAAAAAATTTGCTCATTTGTCCTACCTTGTAAAACGCTTAAGGAATTTAGACATCTGAACACCTCCTAATCTTACAACATTACTGTGCAGTAGATCTCCGATCGTCTGTTCAGATGAAATGTAACTTATTCAGAACTAGAACGGTTTTACTCTTTTCTTTTATTTGCGATTGATACCCCGATACAGGCCATAATCAATGGTAATAAAATATTGTACATAAATCGTAACAAGAATGGTTTGACAGACAAACAATAGGCAGCACGCACACGTTACTTGATAACGTTTTTCTTGTCGGCATTCAATTTGTAGTGACTTTGTAAGTGTGATTTGTACAAATAAATGTATATAACTATCCAAACAAATCGTTTCAAAAATTGTTGGCAAACAATTACAACGCTTTTAGAATCGATATTAGAAAACGAAATATTTTTGTATCAGATAAGTAGTATTTGTCTTAATACACTAAAAATTAGTAAACATTATTGCAATAACTGCAGCGTAGGAAATTTACATCAATGACTTTCTCTTGAAAAAGAGTTTTCATTAGGGGTTCCCAAGCACACATGGGCCTCACCATGTAAACAATTAGTCATTCAACTAGTTAAAATCTAATTCTAACGGCAAAACATTATCAACTCTAATGAACACAATATTTGAAAGTTAATCACGTTCACAAGTTTTTGTATCTTTCGTTCAACTTTCTTCGTCAGATTCTTAGTGGAGAGAATTCAGTACATATCAAACTGCTCACAAAGATTTCAGTGGCATATTCGGTGAAGTAACAACTCTCCCACAACCCTTCCGTCAGCAATTAGTATGTGTGTATATAGTACTCATGTACATTAATATCTTCCCTGGGTTAGAAACAATAGGTTTGGATCCACCCTAAGGACATCGAGGATGCATTAACATATCATTACAATCTGACCATTTTGAATAAATTCATGCCAAAATCACAGATTCTGCAGGTCAAGCCTTGTTAGAGACATTGCTACCTACCCAACCTTATGGCTGAGATGGTGGTATATGGTGCTGCTTTTGTAAATGTATCAATTCCCAGTAAAGAACCTTTCACTAGTACGGAGATATCACCAAATGCCACTGAAGGCCTAGATTTGACCTATGTCTGGCACTTACTACAATAGACCAGAGAGGTCTTTAATGTGAGGCTATCTACTGTGACATGGGACCTTGGTTTTTAATATCTCATCTGCGGTCGAAAAAAGCCAGTTGCCCTACCAATGGACTTGAACCTACAACCTCATGATCTGAAGGCGAATAAGCTACCATGTAGAAATGACAGCTTTTGAACGAGATTATAAATACTGTCCGAGTTCTTGCCCGAGATGTTAAACACTAAGATTTGATGTAAAAATTAGCTTATTACTATCAGTGTCCCCTTACTTCTGTACATACAATAAATTCCAAGGCAAAAATTGCATAACTGTAATCAGCTAGATACCAAAGTTATACAGCTGACAAAAAATAGTAAAAATGGATAAATCGGCACAATTTCAAAGAAAATGAAATATTTCCATTTTAATACATTTACATATAGAATAAATAATTTTACAGTAAATCTACAGACGTTTAAGTGCCAAAATACCCTCACTTTAATTTAGCAATGTACTTACGAAACCTTCCTTCGAAAAGATGTTCTGATTCGACAAAGAAGGGGTATATTTAGCAGGGTACTCATGCTTTCCTGGCACTCTTCTCATATACGTACACATAAAATGTAGATGTTCCTCTTTGCATTAAAGTCGAATATTTATGTTGCATTCTCGTATAAATCTTTCAAGAGAGTCAAATATCTGCCTTTCTTTTTCTCTTTCTACACATTTTGTATTTTTTCCTGCTATTTCCAAAGCAGATCTCTGGTCTAAATTACATCACAGATTTCAGAAACCAATTGTCACATCCATTTGATGAGAATGATAACGAAGTCTGCTGTTGAAACATATTCACAGACAATCACAATGCCTTTGCAAGAATTTCTTTAATACTTATGCACTTAATTTTGCATATCAGTACACATAGGGAATTAATCTTTCTTTCGTAAAAAAAAATGTTGTTAACATGTTTGTGACAGTTTTTTAATCTTCTTCCACTTTTGTAGTCGTCAACTGAAACAAATTTCTTTTCTGCGATGAAATAGGATACTTATCACCGAGTAACATATTTCTTCAAAGACATTATGACATTTTCTCTGTAACTTCTCCTTAGTAATTTAGTCTTGTGCGACACAGTTCTGCTAAAAAAGTCATTTAAGAGCTCTCATTCTCAAGCTCATACTAGTCCCAATGGCAAATTAGTGACATCTTTCGCAACCAAGTTAATGAAAAATGTTCATGCTTACGCCTCATAACTCAATTTTTGACCAACGTCATGTTTCTAAACATAGCTGCATCATTTGATATTCCGAGAAAAAAAGATTGTTTCTACTAATTCTAGTCCGACAAAAATTGTGCAAACAGATTTCTGTATACACACTTCTTGCACATCGTTCATTATTGCAAAACGAAAAAAACAAAACACTAGGGTATTCTCATTGATTTCAAATTTTCCATCACAATGTTAGGGGCCTCCACAAGGTTATACAATACGAAATAACGGTCTCTCGTTATTGACGGAGACACAAAGAATAATCAGATACATAGGCATTGCATTTCAGGAATTTATCATCTTGAATTCGCCAGATGAAAAAAATCTATTCTTTTTTTCAAGAAATGCTTAGATATGTATAATGCAATTTTTTATTTTGAGGCCCAACATTAGGAAAATCAAAATATATCATTAATTTTCCAAATGAAATATTCATAGACTCATTACAGAAATGAAACACTATGACCCAATTCCTAGGTTGAATTCTTATCAAATAACACATCTAGTTATCAATTATAATCATTGAATTTCAATATTTTGTATAAAGTACAAATCAATTTGACTAGAGAGCTGTCATAGCTCCAGGATAAAGTCCTAAAAAGTTACGGGTTCAAGCCACAGGGAGGATAATTAGCTTTTTCTGTCCTTTAGATGAGACATGAGGAGGTCCCTTGTCACGGTTTATTTACACAAATGCTGAGGGGCCTCCATGGCTGAGTGGTTATCGAAAGATCCGAGTTTGAGCCGCGTAGCCCCACTCCACGGTTTGCCATCTCTGTCGATCTCTCAGATGAGACAGACAAAAACTGAGGTCCTGTGTCACAGTAGGTGTTGGCACTTTAAAGAACCCCCCCTGCACTACGGCCAACATTGCCGAGCATAGGCAAAATTTGTCGCCCATCACCGGCACACGGTGACGTCTCCATATGAGCGAAATATTCTTGAGTGGGACGTTAAACAACAATACCATACCATACCATACACAAATGCTGAACATAGGCCAAATTTGCTGTACTTCATCAGCATTGGTGACGTCTTATATAAGTCCAAGATTCTCAAGCTGGAAGTTTAAAATCAATACAACCAACCAAGGCGAATAGCAGAGAGATTTCCCTCAGACAGTTGAGCGGTACACTTTCAGACTTTTCGAACATTCAATCTCAGTTTTTACCAGCTAGATTTTCAGAGGTAATTTCTGATCTCCTCAACACCTGTTTGCTTGCTGTATGCATAGGTGGAAGATAATAAGGTTTGGGATGTATAATTTATACCCTCATCATCTGTACAAGTGTTGTGGCACTATAAAAGCTACTGGAAATATGGACCACTCAAGAAGGTCATACACAAATCTCATCATCATCTCTCCCCTGGCTTCAAAGGAACAAGTGGCAAGGGTTTAAAGACGTCATGCCACTAGTTAAAATAAGACGTCATGCCGCTAGTTAAATCAAGTCGAAACAACCAAGATGAAAAATTGACTCATTCCTTATATTTCAGACCTGCAGAAGCCTTGACTCTCTGAATGTTCATTTGGTGCTAAATTACAATCTCTTGTTTACATAAAAACTATCTTCAGAACAAACTACATGAAATTACCCATTTGTGATCTACAATTTAGGCACAGTTCTAACAAATTAACCGTTAACAAGATTTCATTGAAAGATCAACGATTAATAAAAAGAAAGTGGGGCTCAGAAAAGAACAAAATGGTGATTTGAGAATGGTTTGGTGATTAAAAGTAAATGGATTTTGGTGGCTAAGAGTTATTGATGAATTCTGTAGTAATTACCATCAGTGACAGAAAAGAAACCGGAAAGAAAAAAGATGTATAGGCAACTGGGTAATGAACAAGGAAAGATGTCATTCTTCCTGAAATTTGATTTGTCCATTGTGATTAATGTTTCGATTGGTAATTTCGTAACCAGTCAAGGACAGTCGTAAAATGTTACACAAGCCTCTGTCCTAGACGGCTTACTTATTGTGGGAAGTAGATTTTGAAACCGTTAATGTGATCAGTTGCATGAAAATTTTTGCGAACAATTGTTCAAAATATAATTACAATAAGTAAACGAATTTGCGATTGAATTATTACATGAAGATAACCAAATAGATTCAAAGAGTTTTCCAATAATTCAGTTTCGAAATTACTTTAACTCAAGGAATCGCCTATAATTCTCATAAAGTTTCTGTATACAGAGTAATTTACATGTATAATTCAGCAGCGGTGGAGCGATAGGAATCAGCGTACATTCATTCATTTCTTGTCAATAATCATCATCAAAATACGTTATGTGCATGAAAGTGGCAAAAAATAATGATAATAAAGAGGTAAGAAAATTGTATTATTTTGAAACATCAAATGTAAACATCGAATCTCTCATTTGTGAGATGTTCGGAGGTGCATTAAAATTATAGCGATATCTTTTTGGAGATGATTGATCACTCTGGCAAATTGAATTTCTGGCAGCAGCTGAGAGAAATTGATTCTCCTGAACAGGACCAGTAAATCTTGTTGTTTCCCCATTTGTTTTAGCGCTGATTATTAGATTATCAGAATAAACAGCTTATATTGCCCGATACTCTGTATAGAAATAGCTACACAAGACAAGTGACGAAGAGCAGCAAAGAGACAGTAGGTCAGCGCTAATATAAAAACCGGGTAATGAAAGAAATGACCGATCCGGTCCAGGCCAATTATCTGTAATGTTAGCAGAGCAATAATCATTCATTTGACGATGCTTTTATTGCCAGAGAGATAGATACATTTGGTATATCACACTCTTAGGGTTTGGGCTACCCATCACATTTGTCTGCAATCAAAAATGGTGTAATGAAAGAATTGACCATACTGGCCCAAGCCAATGTAATTCTTGGATGGTTCATTTATCACCTAAGAGAAAAATATATATGGGGTCATGAAAAAAAGAAATGATCCAGCTTGCTAACACAAGTATTCTGTAAAGTAAGCAGAACCATAAGGCAATTGTTGCTCTTCATTTTTGTTAACATGAATACATGTCCACAAAGAGAAGTGTTACCGTATGTCCAAATACCCTTGTCAACCAAAAACAATGGCAACAATTATTTCTTTTTACTCCAATAGTTTTTTTTTTCACCAAAAGGTCACAAAACTTAACCAACTTAACAGTTTCACTTTTTCCATGATATATGCATACGCTCTCTGCCATATGTTGACAAATATGCTCCTCTTAGCATAAAAATATTTAGGTGGAACTCGTCTGAATCATATGGCAGTGAAAGTGTTATAAAAAGTTTTTAAAAAGTACTGAAAAGTCAGGCACAAGACATGGTGACATGAGCAGACCTAGAAGGTGACGTAAGAATGTTCTTGCTGTATCACATGTGTCCTTGACCAATCAGAAGTACAAATATAAATATATTAGAAGAACATGTATAGCATACTGAAAATCAGTATCTTAACACGCCCTTGTGGGATTCTAAACTTACTGTTGTAAAGGCACAAATAATTTAAAGCTCATACAAGCAAACTAAGTAGATATGGAGAGGCTGTAAGATACAGATGAGATCCCCATCTGTGGGCATGTTCCTCTGCAGCTACATGTAGTACAAACATTTTAACAAAACTTAAAAACCATATATGGTATAGCCAGACAGCTACCTCTTTTAACTTTGGTCTACTTAAAATTGTATTGCCTGTTGAAGTATCTTGGCTAAAATGCACTTTTTTATGGAAGAATACTTCATACTTTATCTTCATGCCACACAACTTGAAAAGGGAGGCAACTCCAATTTTCAGAATTTCTTGGATATTTCTCTAAGATTGCGAAAGAAAATGTTAAATATATATTTCCGCTACTGTAATAAATCATTAACTACATTACCAGCCAGTGTTTTATCTGAACTTATCTTTTACCATAACACTTAAATTAAAATAACGGAATAGTATCAGGCTATTCTGTTGTAATTTTCTAGGTATATTTTGCACCAAAATACTTCATCCCCAAATAAAGAGAAATGGCTAAAAACAAGACTAAAAATGAAGTGTGTTGCATGTACATCGACACAAATGTAGCCCAATGTTTGTTGATATGAACATATTTTCTGTATGCATCTAATACGAAAAAATGGCATGTCACTTGTATGCAAAACAAAATTCATTAAGTCCCTCTACTATAAATTTGATATTGTTTAACCTGTTCAACCCAAAGTATCAAAATGGTATGCTGCTTTCTACTGTTTAGACCAGTCCATTTCAGTTTGTGGTGATGATAGGGTTAAAAAAAATCAAAATCGTATTAGCTTGCACCATATTCCATTATATGTATAATCATCTACATACTTGCCAAGTCTCCATCATAAATAAGAGCTTAAGACTCCCTATTTTTCTGTAAAATTATGTTTATTTCCTCAGGAAAAATACATTCCTCCCCATGAAAAACTTGTTTCCTTATTAATTCTTAGTTTAGTCTCCACCATGATATTGAAAAATCTCTTGCATTGAAATTTTTCACGATTGGTAAATCATGTACCAAAAGTGTGAGAGAAGATAATTGGAAAAACCTTGTATCTCTGATTAGGTGAACGGACGAGCGGAGACTCGGGGGTAAATAAATACGCCTCTCCAGAAGATATTGTTGTGGATAAAGGCATAATGGAAAAAGAAAAGCTAGAGGAAATTAATAAATCTGTTTAAACTTACTGGGTTAAATCAATGAGAATATCAGAATAGATCTGTTCTTTTTCAAATGTCATACCGTACACAGAAATCCCACTGTTCAAATAATTGATAAATATGTTCATCAAGATTTTAAGTCAAATAAGAAATTGTAATCATCCGTTAATTTTTAGGAATGCAAGTAAATGCCATTTTAATTCACAGAAATAAGAATATAATAAAAGAGATTTAATTGTGATTGTATAAAACAGGTTTTGCATTGTACAGCGCTTTCAGGGCACTCCAGACAATATCCTTGCATAGTTACATGTTAGAGTTATCTTTCTTGAATCACATAAATGCTTGTAAGATCTATGATTGCATTGATTTCATTGTAGCAATATCCATGTTTGCCAAGTTTCCCAATCACTTATTTTTTATGTAAAATTTCTAAAGAGAAAAAAAATTCCTAAGAGAAAATGCATGTCTCTCCATTAAAATATCAAAATTTTCCTATTAATTGTAAGCTTCTGAGTCTCCCTCATTTTATTGAAAAATCTTTCCCATGGCAGTTTTTCAAGATCGACAATTCTGAGTTACATAATATAAATGTATTTGAAAGTTAAGTCAACAACAGCTATACATCATCAGTTTGTTTTCAACTATGTGATTTATCGTTCTTTTCATTACATGTACTTTTACTTCATTTTAATTCAATACTTCATCACTTATGAATTATGAACCTTTTACAAGTAATATGATTACTATCATATTCAACTTTCATTTATATAAATCAATTGTGATAAAAAAAGCAAGTTCCAAAATTACCAGAAACGTTCCATTAAACTGTCTATGCTTGACTTTTAGGATTAAAAAGAGTATAGCTTAAAATAACAATATTGCAGATGCCAAAAAAAAAAAAAATCCCTTTACCATAATGTTCTGGTCCATAATCATAACTAAATGTTATATTTAGGACCAATATTCAATTCTCTAATGCTGTAGGTATTCCAACACAAATTGTATATCTTAAAATTTAATGAAAAAATCAAAATAATTAAAATTCCACTTAAAAAACAGGATTACCAAGAATTCCATGAATTTTCTGTGTTTAATACTATTACCAACATACAATGTGCACTTGTTTTGATGAATAGGCAAAGAAGCATAATGTGAGAGAGTTTCAAACAGGAAGATAAAATCTATTACAAATCTTTAGAATTTCATGAAAAAGTAAAAAATAAGTGATACATTTCGAAAGTTATTCTAATTTGCTTACACGGTTTGTACATAATTCTGTCAGAGCCACCTACTGACTGACATATCCGATAGATTTACGAATCCATCAAACAAATCTCTTTTTGATTACACAGCTTAATTACAAAGTTCCCCCAGAAAAGAGCATATAACACTTACTTGCAAGCTTTAATTCCCAGTAAGAGATATTTGAAATTTTGCAAAGAGACAAATTTCTTTGAAGATCCCATCTTGTCCATTTCAAGCTGGAGTGTCAATTGACCATATTAAGCAGTACACATTTACACAAAGTTATTCATAGCTCTAAAGGTCCCCTCCTCTAAGAATAAAAGAGAATGCAATTTCGTTTATGAGAATTGACCAAACCTGTTTTTAATGCGTCACCCTATCGCTTGACATCAGCTGTTGATTACATTGTTTTAATTCAAACTGAACTACCGATCAATAGATATTTATCAAACTCCGTCCACTATAGAAATAACTGTAAACAAAAAAAAAACTCGGAACGGAAGCAAATCAATGGAACGATAATAGCAGATTTTGGCAATCGAGATGGCCAATTTGCACACTGGCTAAATTTGGATTTCAATCTGGTATAATAAATTTCCGTGGTCATTTCATTTTTGTGGCCAATTTGGGAATGTGTGAAATAAAACAGACAAGACTGGCTAGGCCTTACCAAGGAATCACATGACTTTATCGAATAGCTTCAATTATTGTAAAAGGCCCGATATTTACAAAACGGCTCAGCAGTCGTTATAAAAAAGCCAATACTAGGTTATCAATTGCTAGAACACCATCAAGTGCTTCGATTGTTTGAATGATCAAGAGTATTTGTTCTACGCCAGTGAAGTGATAGAAATTCCTCGAAAATAAGTGACGCTGACGCGCAGTATTGTGAAATCCTATTACTACAAACATTCATCGCTACCTACGCTGTCTGTTAATAATTCTCATCAGATGGGTAGTAACAGAAGCATCTGTTTTGACTTTTTCTGCCTGACGAAAAAAAAAATCATTAAAGAGAAAAGGATGGATCTTGCAAGTCCAGTTTTTATATATGAATTTACATGACAAATTGAAATAATGGTACTACAACACTTATCTATAGCAATATAGCAATCTTATGCTCTTGAAAAAAAATAGAATATCTAATGAATACAGTCAAACCTTGATCTAAAGACATCTCAATAAGGAGAGAGCCTGGTTTTAAAGACCATTGTTATCAAGATTTTATCTTAGGCTACTTGATTAGATCTTTCTAAAGAGACCATTACACTTATCACACCAATAAAATACAATTTAAAAAAAATGTTTACTAAATGCAGTTGTTGTTATATTATTGTTTAACGTCCCGCTCAAGAACCTTTCAGTTTTATGGAGATGTCACCATGTTGCGGTGAAGGGCAACAAAATTTGCCAATGCTCGGCACTTGTGGCTGTAGAACAAGGAGGGTTTTCAACAACACCTACTTTGACACGACACCTTGGTAAATGTGATAAAACTGTGTAAAGACCAAACTGCCATAAAACTTTTTTGCTGTTCCCAGTTTTACCATTTGTGTACAAGTCTATCTCTATGTAAAGACCCCCTCCTTATTAAGATAAAGATTCCCTCCTTTCTATGACTGTATTTGTTGTGCCCATAAGATGGTTTTTATGTAAAGGTTTCATTTATTAAGACTCCCTCGCTTTTTGTTGTGCCAATACAGGGGGGGGGGGGGGGGGTGTCTGTAAATACAGGGTTCACTGTAGTTTACATGACACCAAGAAAGTCATCAAAAAGCAAAAATTACTATATTCAGCATTCATAATTTTTTACAATCCAAAATTGGTAACTAGAGGAGTGTAACATAACAATCATATACAAACCGCGTGACCACAAAGTTATTTTCTTTTTTTTCCGCAAAAATCAATGCTGCAGCGAAGCTGGTAAGAACCATTACATCAAAAGATAACAAGATTAAATGATCTTGATCCTGAAGATTCTAAACAGGAATTGTACTAATTGCTAATAAATGCGATACTTTACTGGTTCCTTTTTCTATACCAGGAAAGCCTGATAATTGAACACTGTTTCGGAATAACAAATTACTGAAATAACAAGATATTTTTCATTTCTATTCCTTTTTTTCCCTTTATGAGCAAAAATGCTTGCACTTTATGAGATGTCATATAAAGAATTTGATGATTTCAAGAAGTGGGATAGACAGTATGCATGACAAGCTATAGGAGTGCTAACTAGTTGATGTAGCTGTCAAAGCACTGATTGTCCACAAAACATTTCAATCAACTTATAGCACAGTAGAATCTTTCCTAACAAGCCACTGCCATGAGAGAACTCCTATCTTGAAGGACTACTTTGATCAGAAATCCTGTTTTTTGAAAGATCAATGCCATTTATGATCTCCTTTATTGAAAGACCATTGTCATCAGAGACTGCACCTTTTCTAAAGGACCATTGCTTTAAAAGACTGCTTTTTTAAAGGGACCCATATCCTGGTAAACCACCTTTCTTGAAGGACAACTATCATCAGAGACCACTTTTTTGAGGGACCATTGCTTTGAGAGGCTAATTTTTTTTAGGGACCCCTGCTCTGAGAGATCCTCTTGTAGGAGAGTCACTGTCATGGGAAACCGCCTTTCTTAAAGGACCACTGCCATGAGAGATTACCTTACTTGAGGGACTACTGCCATGGAGATTACCTTACTAGAAGGACTGCTGCCAAGAGAGATTGCCTTTATTTGAGGGCCATTGCCATGAGAGATTGCCTGTCTTGTGGGACTGCTGTCATGAGAGACTTCACTTTGTAAGGGACCATTTACAGGGAAATTTTGTTACATAATCACTTTGTTCACTTCCATCTGATAACAACAACAATTTTGAAGAAAAAAAAACCTATTTCATTTTTGTCCTCGGTAAAATTTGTTTCCATAGAGAAAAACTACAGGTGACAATATATGTCTTATAGAACGATAAAATTGATATTTC
>JACSZP010001653.1:0-15193 GCA_016161895.1 Pinna nobilis
TAACTACTCCAAGCGGATGCTACATGCTAGTCTTATGTTGTCCTGGGGCCTATCGTTTTGTTTTGTCTAAACGCAGACTCGATACATTCTTATAACATTTTCATCTTAGTCCAATTATTATCATCGTTTCAATCTGCTTATCTCAATGAATGCATTTTAATCAATATATCTACCGAAATTTCATGATAGAATGGGGGACAAATAAATAAGGCTCATTTTAAGAAAATAATACTGTAGCATTAAACGTAAAAATGACGAGGAGGAATGAATACTGTTAATTGTACAATTTTTAGGACTCGGTTTTTCATTTAATCATATTGTAAGGTCTTGCTCTGTGACCTCTCTTTGCCTCTCAGTCTGTCACTAGCAAATTGAATTCTATAGATAAAGATTGTTCGGTCGTAATTGAATGAGGTGCCGTTAAAGAAATGAAGGATTCATTTCTGGTCCAAGATTAACATGAAAGCGCATATCAGGAGATAACAAAGTTATATATTGAACATTTTCAAGCAAGTGGATGATTACACCAATAGGTTTTATGGCAATTTTACGGAGAAAAGAATAACATGAAATCGACAAGGAGGGGACTTCTCATTTTGTGCGTCGACCTGGACTTTGCGCAGTAACCTTGTATACAAAAAAGGATATGGTTACACTATCAATTGAAGATTGAGCAAATGTAGTTAACTGTGGACGACACACTTATATCAAAATACCTAATTATTGCATTTTGATAGACATGAGTCAAAGTAAATAAAACTTTATTTTATTTTCAAGAAATTGTTTTCTTGTTTATTGTTTTCAAATACAGTACAGTTACACACTGAATTAAAGGATTTTTTTTATTAAGTGGCCTTTATGTATGGTTCGAAACATGGCCTCCTATAAAATTATTTATACTCAGAGGCCACCTGGCTTCTGTGCTCTTAAGGTAATGTCATTTCGCCGTTTATTTGACAAACGTACTGACGTATTTTATTCTCTTAGATAATTGTTTGGACGTCTGTTTGTATGTTTATTTCTTTGTATTTTTTTCGTCCTCTCTCACTCTACCTGCGGTCTGTATTTAAGTTAGTTTATTCGTTTATTTGTATGTTCTTTTTCCAGATAAAACAACTCATGTACTGGATATCAAATGTTCGAATAATGACGCGTCCAGCGTAAAGAAGTAATCGTTGCTCCTCTGTGCGCTTATTGAATTAAGGCAAACCACTGGCTCTTCGAATCGGATCTACTCCTGGTAGCTGCTACTTCTGGTGAATGTAGATTTGGGGCGTCAAAGTACCTCGCTGTCTAGTCTTTTTTGGTGCGTAACATAAATAAAAGAAGTTATTTTCAAAAAGTTAAGAAACAGTGAAGCATAACAAAAACTCTGGTGAAAGAGAGAAGACTTTATTTGTTGCAATAACAGTTGTACATTTTTATAGACTTTGGACGTTGACAAATTCGCCTTGACTTTGTAAAGAGCGCGTCACTTTATTTTCTTTCGAGGCCAAATTTTACTTTGTATTGACAAACGCAAACCTTAATCGTATTTCGATGTCTGACCTTTCTATTCCAAAATGATTTTGAAGATGAATTGTGTTTAATAACCTCAAGCCGAGCATTAAAACAAAACAGAAGCAAATAAAAAGTATCCACGTGTCATATAAAGAGATCGAGAACAACATAAATCTAACCTTACTGCACCCGCATATACATGTTTTGCAGCAACTCACACGGAAACTATCAATTAGAGCATTAACATTATTCTCTCCATGTAACAATGTCATAGATTTCGGCCTGCTTTCACACAAATCTCATCAATCAAACCTGCTCGTGTTTTTGCATCGATGAGATTTGTGAAATACTGGCAAAATTATCATTTAGTTAAAATTTATATGAACCATAGACTATAAAATAAGACATGTTGCTAGAGATACATAGATTTATTGTCACGTTATCTCAAACGTATCCATAAAGTTATCCAGAGTGTCCTAAGAAAGATATAATAAGCTTAGAAGTTACTTTAAGACCATTAAATGAATAACTCGGTTTATAAGTCGCGGATAATGTGTACAATATAGAATTGCATAAGAACCAAAGGATATTTGAAAATTTTAGTCCTAATAAACATGACAAGCTGAGGAAAATTACGATCTCAACTTGGAAAGTAATCGCAAATCCCTAATGGGATGGGACCAGGTGTCCGGAAGGTGTCACAGTCCCCTGTTTGCATACAATACCCGTCGCAAATGATCCACAAACACCCTACAAGTTCGGTTGGAAATGATATGTATTCTTGATCTGATTAGTAAAGGGAAGTCACTGCTAATGGTAGCGTTCAAGAATATCGAAAACATCCTAAAAAGTTTTAATTAGGAGAACTCGAGATAAATAAGGATCTCTGATAACCAGAGATGGGATCAGGTGCTTCACTCGAGTAACATACATTGTATCAAGTAAACCATTTACAGGCACCTCTAATCTGTAGTCCAATTCTGAAGCAACAAATGAAAATGATGCTGATTTACAGTCATAAAAAAAGTCAAGAACCATCATTGAAAAAAGGAAAGAGTTGTGGATGGGGATATTATTTTGCAATATAGTGTCAGATGCTTGACTCCAGCCTTTACAATTTTTAGGATGATGTATTCATGTTGTTGATGTTAAATGTAATTTGTGTTGTATGATTGAATAACAGTAATATAACTAATAAAATGACTACTTTCATTTTCAATCTTTCTTTCTTATTATTTGGCATGCAAAACTGAGTACTCCTGTGAAACCATGGAGTAATATTACATTCAATTTCATGAAAGAATTTCTTTTGTAAACAAGGTCATTGCACCGACCTGAGATATATCACGATCAATTCTTTTGATCTCTCTGAGAGGATGTGACATTTCAGTAATTCGTAAATAGTATTTTGTTGTTCAGGCTTAAAAGTCAGACATAAATGACAAAAAGACGTCTTATTTATGACTTTAACAGTTGTACAGCTATACATAAAAGGTCAATTAAACAAATGTTTTGACTACAAGAGAACAATAGATTGTAGCCAATTTTAAAATAGTTGTCACAAAGTTTTATTGAAAAAACAGCTTATTGAAGTATCCATTATGACTATGTCATGTGGGGTATGGAAGCGAATTTGTAAGATCGGTTATTTTTCATGTTGTTTCACGGGTTGGTTAATTGATAACAAAATTACTTTCTCTTTGATTTTTTTTATTGTAGCCAATTGTACGTCATTCTCATGGTTTATTACCACCAGAGGGTCATAGATAACGCTTTGTTAAAATAAAAAATCCAAACAGATCCAATAGTTTCCAACAGCTATGCTAAGGTTTGTATGCCTGGACATACATGTACCTTCTTTGAAAGTCACATAGCTTTTTATTATACATCCTCTAGTCGATCAAATCTTAAACCTTTGAAATTCGCCCCCAAAATAATGTTACGTAAGATGTAATTAAGTTTCCAAAGTGTATCTAAAAAGTAATGCCAACGAAAACATAAAACCACTAATAATGATATAGCATGTGGGTTGCAACCAGAATATTGCTCACTGAACTAAGATTAGCGCAACATTTGATTAATTCTTAGAAAACGTTGGACGTGAAAAATAATAACAAAAAAATCTAAATTATAAATAAACACAGACGCAAAGGAACATATGTTATAATTACTATCCAACCCATACAGGTTCGAAGGGAATGTTATTTATTATGTATCTCTTAAATTTTGATCGTCCTTTTTCATACATGTACATGAATTTGTGATATGCATGCAAGTCAAAATATTACTAGCTTATCAAAGGATGAAACTACAAATTTGTTGAAGTAGAAAGCAGTTTGATATGTTGTACGTACAAAAACCAGTTTGTAACTTGGAAAATTTGTTTGTTTGATTGTACCTTCAGACCCTGAATGTGAAAATAATAGCTGAGACAAATGTTACGTTATCTTGTCTAGACTTTTGATTGCAATTTGATATAACATTTACAGCCATTTTACACGAACTGCGATACTAAAAAAGTAGTTCATATTTCTATGGTAGTGTGCAAGCATGTAAAATCTAGCTCTGTCATTTAATTTTATTGCAGATTAGTGTTCATTTTACGCTATCGGATATCTGGATACAAGTAATATTTAATAATTTTGTAGGTGATCTTTTTACGCAGTAATAGTGCAATGAATTGAGCGGATATTAACCTTTGATATCTATTCAGCAGGATATATGTACTTATTTGCCCTCTTTTTTACACTTACGAATAATTCCTTATTATTACTGTGTTATATGATAAAAGTGAAAGTTAACGATACCAATGTAACAATCAAAATGTAAAAAATCGAAAAGCACACAAACCCTTGCCCCAAACAAAGAAATACAATAACAAAAACACGTGGATGAGTTCAGGTGCTCCGGAAAGATAAGAAATTCCTGAGTACCCGTTGTGTCACATAATTTTGTTTACAAGAATAAGTCACAATCGATGAACGATAAACGAGAAAAGGGACGAGGTTAGGTATGTGAAATGTGAGACATATCTCTTGTCGTCTGTTTTACAGATATACTATATCGATCAAATAGGTCATGATTGCAAACATAAAACTTTTGCAGTGATGACTTCAATTTAACCATTAGGAACCCTTGGTTGAGTAATTTCTTTGTCAGCAGTAACCCTCTATCAAGGAAATCCTGAAAGGAAACGCATTCATAAGGATACCGTATCAACTGAGAGATGTATACTCAATATTCAGGTGCCGATTGAATATGCGGCTTAAAAATATCTCTATCACAACAGGGAAATTGAAGTCATCTCTCCTATCGTAAAACTTTGTTCTCAACCGTCCTTAGTTGTCTATCTCCAAGTGCAGATCGAGGAATGAGTCAGACCTGGCGGTCTCCGTGGTGTCTTTTATTTTGACCTCATTTGGATAGATACGATCAACATAGTCATTAAATTTGGAATTATATAACCTGTGTATAAAACAGAACATTTATAAAAAAATTCATGAAATACAATACCAATAATTATTTCGCTATGAAAATGTCTTTGTCGAGACACCTGAAAAAAAGCTTTAAGCCAATTTCTAAAGAAAGAGCTGTGTAGCATAGAAGCTAAAGGAAAAAAGAACGTAATGTAAGTGTAAGTTAGGCCCCATAGAAGAATTACGTTAAACCGGAGAAATTGCAAGGGGTATTCTATAATCCTGGTCGTGACCAAAACGAGGTGAGAACCGTAATAATCGTTCTCAATACTGGAAACAATTGCAAATCCCGAATGGAATGGGACCAGATATCCGGAAGGTGTAACCGTCCGCTGTCGGAATGCCATACCCGAAAACTCGCCCGGTAGAAGGTATATCTCAGTTGGAAGTGCCATACTCTTGATCTGCCTAAGAAAAGGTAGTCACTTGATATAGTCCAGCTCCAGACTACTATAACATCCTTCAAAGGGGGAGGGGGCACATATTGTTTTTCAAGTTCCTAGTATTGGACATAACACTCTCGTAGTGACAATTTCAAGCAGTCAACAACGTATTCCTGTGTAAGAGGATTATTAACAACCAGCCAGTGAAAAAAGCATTCTTACTATAACGGTTACTGCCTCAAGTCTTGAATCGACTATGTACAACTTTGACCAGTCCCAATATAACATTGATAATATAATCGGAAAAGATAAGCTATCAAAATTTCTCTGTTTCCGATAAGGGTTTGTTTTCCAATCCTTATTATTGATGATTGATTTTTTTTTAACTACGTGCACTTATCGTTACACATGGAATCAGGCTATTGATAAAAAATATACCTTTTGAGCTATTATATTTTGATTGCAATCATTGCCGATGTATTATACAACCCAGACAGGCCTTGTGGGAAATCATTTGCGCCATAAGTAACACACAGAAGACAAATATGAACGTTTGTTTATCAAAATAATTTTCAATTGAGGTCTTGGTTTTCATATAACAACAGTAAATTTGATAAGCAAGTATTTTTAAATACAGTCGAATCCAGATATTAAATTCAAAGGGGAACAATATTTTTTCAAATGAACAGGAATTTCAAGATAACAAGGTTAACATTGGTATACGAGCAATTTGGCCGGGACATGAAATCCATTTTAAATAAAATTGGATTTCACTATACAAATGTACATCTATCAGGGTTCACTATAAGTTGTCGGTTCTAAGGGAACATACTAGCATAAACAAACACACACAAATGAACACATCCTATTACTTACAGAACCTCATATCTACACTTATGAACACACATGTAAACTAAAATACTAATAAAATACACAAATATATGTAATCACACTCGATAAAAAAATCACGGAGGTAGTCGTTAGGTATTTTCTTGATCAACGCCATGTACTGTTTCCCAAGTGAACCCGAATGTATCTGCTTACTTACATACATGCTTCCATAGACACGGGCCGTTGAATAGAAATTATATATCGACCTTGACCTTTGAAGGGAAAAATAGCGACGAGATTAAGTTCTAATTCAAGGCCCACGAATTCTAGAATATCAGATGAAAGATTATGATTGTAATTATTCTTAAGTTCAAACGATATTTATTTTACAACGATTAACAAATATTTTGTTATACTAATGTTTCTCGTTAGCTCTGATGTCGGCGTGCGGGTTCCATGATTGATGAAACAGGAGTATCCGTAGAAAACTAACATGTCCGAAATAGAAACCACTATATCATAAAAATATCCCCCCTACAGATCCAAGGATCGAACCCGGGTCAAATTGGCGAGAAGAGATTATGCTACGCGATCCGTCGTTGCGGCACCGATGATGATGATTATTATTTTTTGAAGTAATTGAAACACCAGTGAGCAATTGTAACAGATGGAAAGATATTTCGGTACGTATGTTATTATTTTTTATCAGAACTTGATAGATTGAGACGAATCGTTGGAAATAAAATACGCAGTACTGAGACTTAGATAGTACTACAAAAGAATCCAGGTCGTTCATCGACATGAAAATATTTATGTCATGCACGTGTTCCCATCATGAACACAAATGTCTTATAATTAGATATCTATTTGCGCTGTTCTTCTGAAGCAAAACAATAAGACAACACAGATATGAATGAAAATTGTTTTGTATTAAAAATTACGAGGAAGATTTGTGTTGGCATGCATCCACTTAAAGGAAAGTAGAATTAGTTAAAAAAAACAAACAACAACTTTCATCATCGAGAAAAGGGTTTCATAAAAAATTGGCCATTATAAATCGCGCTGAGGTGATTGGCGCCATCTAAAGAGTCACCATGCGAAATAAAAGGAAGAAGTCCACAGCTTAAACAATGAGCTCACCTGTAAGAGAACACTTTCTCAATCTGTAAAACGTTCACTATATGACTGTCTGGTATACAGCTAGGTGCCAAAAGGAATTTTCCACATTCCATGTTTTTTTTTTTCCTTTCTTTTCTTTACAAAATATATTTCAGTGGTCATAAAATAGATAGATCACTATATATAAACACAGTTTCACCAACCAATAAAGAGAAGTTTTCTCATTTTTTTTATCTCTCTTAAGACCAATGTCATTTCGAAATGCATAAAGTAGCTATCTTTGTTTAAAATATACGCGAATTAAGGATTGAACTCCATGGATAAAAATAATTTGCTAAATATTGCACTCACATCTTTCATTTAAAAAAAAAGGACAAGAAAAAAAAATAATATGATAGAAGAAAAAAAAAAAGAAAAGAAAAGAAACAGATCAGAAAATTTAAAAATTGTCGATCTGTTGAAAGACCCCTTACTTACTAAATAGCTATTACTCGATGTATTCGGGAAAAAAATTATAACCTATTTGTATTCCCATAGAATCGATGCTTATTTTCTTTTAATTAATTGTAGAAGTTATCTTTATCGAAGGCAAGCGAATTGATCAGTTTAAATCTTCATCTTCAAAAATGTGTCTGACCCTTTGGATTGCTGCTTCCGGTTCTTATATCCATACGTTTCTCTTAGAATGACGTATTATAACATGACGTGATACGTCCGTCCATTTGTATATGTGTCTGTTTGGACCAACACCCACCTTGCTTTATTTTGATCATAAACGCAACATAACAAATAAATGTCGGGAAGGCGCGAATGCTAGAGGAGTCAAACACACAATGTATTATATTCATTCTCTAATATAAAATGTTTTATATAGATACTAAGATGTTTCCTAATCACGACTCAGATGTGTTATTTTTATGCTTTCTAAATCAGCACAAAAATATTGTTTAACTCGTCCAATTTACCAGGGTCTTGTATTTTAAAGTTCACTACAAGATTTATTTCGGTCAGCTGTTTCCATTTGATCTGAATGTTAAGAATGTCTAGCCGGTCTTTGTTTTTCATTTATTTTCACATTTCAATCGTCAGGATTATTAGTTGGAACTATTATTAGCCATAATATATCATAAAGTCTTCAAACGCATCTCACCTGTTTTCCACCTGATGTGATAAATATAAAAATAAAACATCCCCATGTTATTTTCTTCTGTTCCAGCGTAAAATAATATTAAAATTATTATTATTTTTTTATTTGTTCTGTTATTCGAACGTTCTTATTTGATTTGATTAACCTATGTTTCTTCTTGCAAGATCGCCAATTAAAATAATAAAACAGAAAGATCGTTACTGTTTGAGAACTAACGCGGGTATAGGTAATATGTAAAGATCAACAGCTTTTCTCAAATAAAAGAAAAAAGTTGAAGATATCAAAGTTACATTTAAGATTGAAAATTCGGCACTCCATTCATTATCTAACATAACCACTTAAAACAACAATAGAGTGGCACAAACCCAACTAAAACGGGTGTTGAGTTCAGATGCTCCGAAAAGGTATGCAACTTCTGCTTCACTCGACACTTGGTGCGTCACCTATTTTTAGAGTTCATAAATGAATCTGCAAAATATGTTTCAAATTGAAAAATAGAAGATTGTACTTAATACCTGCGATTTTATTATTGAATCTTTTCTATAACAATGTTGACAGCATTCTTGAAAATCACGTGCATTAGTAAATGCGGTTCTAAAGAATAGGTCATAACACGAAGATGATTCCTGTAATTGTAAAGCGCTTATTTGGAGTTCATTATAGTTTTACAATGTACAACTTGTCAATTAAGATGGAGATTTTGAATACATTCTAAAAGTATTTCAATATTAAACTCCGCTCTATAACTGATGGCTTGATAATTGCGATATGCCAGACTTACGATTGAAGAATTGTTTTGTCATGGAGGGATTGGACTAACTTCTTCTGTGAATAGATAACAAGTGCTAATGACTAAACTTCGACGATCTAAAACATTTTTGAAAGATCAATCTCGCTTGTTGGTAATTTAGAAAAAATAACAGTTCCGATAAATCACGTGAATGAATATATCAGTTTACAATTAACAACTTAAATGGCACCGTACATAGGCGTTAAGTCAACTAATTTCCCTGAGCCTGCAGTAATCTATCTGGGTTCAACTAGTGGTCATCTAACCATTTGACAAGTAAATGGAGATAGGAATTTCTTTAAATACATGAAGATAAATCGGACAGTTGTACCGAATACTTGTCATTCTAGAACGATTGTTTATTAGCTTGATAAAAAAAAAGAATCAATGTACACTCAGTGCAATCCCTAAAATATATTTATTGAGCATCAATCGTCCATGGTTAGACATAATTTTATTTAGACAAGCACCAAATCGTAGAAAGGTTTGCTGACAAGAATACAGCAACCTACGAAATAAATAGGCCTTAATAATTGTGTATTTGTATTGTATGATAGGACATTATGCATTGTGCCCTTGTTTTTCTAATGCCTTTTTGACAATTTTTAACACATATGCCATTGTTTTATAACGTTCTCTCGAAAAACTTTTGCCATAATGTTTAAATGAACCAAATTACTTGTCCATTATTTGTTCCTTTGATGGTGCAGAGAAAAAGTACACAGTTTAACCTGTTTTGAGAGACCGTCCAAGGGAATGAGCAAAATGAAATATGACAGGTGGTCTCTTGATTTGTGTGTTTTATATAAGAAAAAGCCATTTTGGGAACTATTGATTTAGGTCACTTAAGACTGGTTGTCCTTTAATTCAGTGGGTCCCAAAAAGGCAGGTTATAACGGTTTTTTGTTTAAAAGCAAGTGTTAGCACGATTCCTCACTGCTTAGTTGTAGAAGCCGGACATAGACCAAAATTTGAAATCCCCCATAATATTCCATGGCGTCTCCGAATAATTGATGGATGTTACACAACGCTACATCAACATCAGAGAATGAGTCGAGCTCTTTAAATGCAATGACAACAAATATCTCATATCAAGTATTGCCAAACACTTTGCACTTTCCTCTCTTAGACGCGTTTTTCATATAAAACGGCATCTGTGTTCCTGAAGTGTTCAGTTACATGAAGCCATTTTATTGCATCAAAATAAACAGGCGGAAATTTGATGCCAGATTGGAGAAGTGTTGTTAAAACAGACAATTCTTATTAAAGCATCGTTGCTTTTTACATTATCTCTTTCATGTACACGAACACGATATAAAATGTGTTATAATGCTATAAATGAGAGTGGCTTATCTAAAAGTCAGGTAATAAATTTCGTTTTCCTAAAAATGCCTTGACAAAATTAAGAACGTTGAACGATAAATGAAGTAGGATGGTTGGAGGTTAAATGTATAAAAAATTTAATATTCGAATAATTGAATAATGTTGTTCATTTGCGACGTATGATAAAGAATACTACCTTGGGAATTTGTTATAGTGAGGAAATTGTTAAGATACAGCGACTGGTGCTAAAATTACGAAAGAAATGCATTCATTATATCCATTTGACGTTATTTCTTTTCTCAATAGTATTGAATAAGTAAGATAAAGAAAAATAATTAATTCATTGTGTCAAGTGGGACTACAATAAAGAATTAAATACATTTACACCTAAAAAGACGAATGGCTAAACTTTAAAAATCTGAATCATTATAATCATAGTTGTTTAAATCTATTTTCTTACAAAGTTTCAACCGACGAAAAAAAAAGACAAAATAAAATCATATAGAACTTTGTATGGAGATAATAACACAAAATACCTTTTCGTCTGCTATTACGGTATGTTAATCTCTTTCTGTGATTTTTCTTTAATAGCGACATCGATTGTTTTCTCATTTCACTACTGCTATTTTAACAACAACAACAACGTCGACGACGCCCACAGCAACATCAACAAGTACTACTGCTACTACTGCTACTACTTCTACAACAACAAAAAACAACAGCAACATACAGCTACTACTACTACATTGTGCTCCAACAACTACTATAATTACTACTACTATAATCATCACTTACCATTGTTATTACTGCTAATATTACTTTAATTACTAATGCTACTTTAAATTTTTCTGCTAGTTCTGCTACTGCTACTATATAACTTTTACTATTCCTACTTCTATTCGTTTCGAATGAGACCGTAAAACCGAGGTCCCGTTTCACAGTAGGAGTCGGCACGCCAAAGAACCCTCCCTTGACAGCAGTGCCGAACATAGGCAAAATATATCGCCCTTCACTGGCACACGGTGACGTCTCTATATGAGTGAAATACGGTATTCTTGAGTGTTACGTAAAACAACAATAGAACAACAACAACTACTACATTGTACTTGTTCTTCTTCTCCTGCCACTATTACTACTATTACTACTCACTAATGATAATAACAAATAATACAAATAATAACAAATAGCAACGACATGAGTGGTATGCCGATAAGTGACGCTGACTACTCCTGGTCACTTGGTCCCATTCCATTATCAATTAGCAATTGTTTTCCACTCAAACTTAACATGGTCATTAGGACAGGACTTAGATTTTCCCTGGGTACTTCATCAGTTTTATATTAACATGAACATTTAACTCTGGAAAAGTCGATATAGAAAGTCAGAAGATTTCAAATTAATTCGTGGTTTACATATCAAATTCTCCAAAGACAAGTTAAATAAGATATCATTTTCATATCTTCGCTAGTTATAGAGTAGACTGTGTTTCATTAATATGTAACAAAATTCTTCAAAATAAACTGTTTTTTTTTTTATTTTCACGTATCAAACAACTGATCCTGGCCACATTCTGTATTTTTTTTCAGGTTTCCATGGCACTACATTTGTTTTCGCGTTTATAATTGGTATCAATCACATCTAATGTCTAAGAATGTATGAGATATGAAATCACGTTAATAGCGACATTGATCCATTTTCTATAAAAACCCATACAACACATTCGTGACAAACATCTTTTGCTGTTGTTTGCGGTTTTGTTAAAAGTGTTTTGTGTCAAGATGTATAGTTTTATAACCATTTTACATGATAAACTTAATGAGAAAAGAAGGAGTGATAACCAATGATTAACTACATTAACCAAATGAACATTGATTTCAGAAAACGAAAGTGCTATATACCTCATGTAGTATGAGATAGATGTTACTAACGATGATATCATGGAGTCCAATACTGTAACATAATTGTCGTGTTCAATATCTTACAATATTCTCTAAATATCATGCAGTATGGGTATGGTTTTGTTGTTTAACGTCCCACTCAAGAATATTTCACTCATATGGAGACGTCACCGTGTGCCACTGAAGAGCTACAAATTTTGTCTGTGCTTGGCACTGCTGGCCGTAGAGCAGGGAGGGCTCTTAAACGTGCCAACTTCTGTGATACGGGACCTCGGTTTTTACGGTCTCATCCGAAAGACAGGTACGACCAACCGCGGAGTGGCGCTAAGTGGCTCGAACCCGGATCTTCCGATTCGCAGTCGAACACCTTAACCACTCGGCCATTGAGGTCCCAAATACCATACAGTACATACAGCTTCTGATTTTGTTTTGCATTGTCAACGTCGTTTTCATAAAACGATGAAGGTCCTGTGATAAAATTTGGTGTCAGCACATCAACGGTCTCTCACTATCAAATGGTCATACAGTCGAACCTGTTTAAGTGACAGTCCAAGGGAAGGAGCAAAAGGGGTCATATATGACAGGTGGTCTGTTGATCCAGATCATTTATATATGAAACAATTTTGGAACTACTCATTTAGGTCACATAAGACAGAGCTTTTCTATAATTGAGTGGATCACTAAGTCAGGTTAGACTGTATATGCCGAGAAAACGCAGTGTCGATCGTTTATAAATACATGCATATATAAGATTAATTGGAACATGAGATAAATAAAGATACTTTGAAAGAACACTAAGATCGTTATAGACATACATACACATTGTCTTTAAAAAGCGCTTTAGGTTCTCGGATTGGTTACATCCCACACCATTTGTACTTTATGTAGAGACTGAGCCGTGATCCGTCAATTAACAAACTAGTATATTGTACACGTCGACGTTTGATGTATACTTATGGCTTGACTTAATTAAACATGGCTAGTTTTTTACATAAAGAGAGCACCCTTATTACAAAGATCGAAATATATTTTAAATAATATTATTATATATTGAATATTTAAGCAAATTTAACAATGTCGCTTTTTGTCGCCTTTTCTCCTTTTAATGAAAAAACTTTCAAAACAAAACAAAAATCAAATGCTTGCAAATCCAGATGGTTTAAAATCCTGTGTTACAAGAAAAAATGCCAGCTGACAACCATAAGATGTAAAATAACCGAATGAAGCCAAAAAAAAAAAAAAAGAAGGAATTTAGCAACACGGGTTATAAACTCAAAGTACTTTATAGTTCTAAAACAGGAATAAAATTATTCTCAACATGACAGACATTTAGAAATCCTGCAGGGATTGGGGTTAAGTATCGGGAACGAGACAGCGTCTTCTGACAGCTATTTTTGCCATTGTCAAGTGATGGAATACTCTTGAGACGGGGCTTCATATTTTTAATGAGTTCCTTACTGACCATAAATCTTGAGTAGCAACGATTTCAAGCATTCGAAAACGCATATCTGTGATACGGGCTTTTGGCAAAACATTTGTCTCAGATTAAAATATAACGGGAATATGGCCTGACATAATATAAATGTTAACCCACAGTATAAGATGGAAGGGGGGGGGGATTCTTCTCTAAAACGGGACATGAATTATTGGTTTTTAGGTGTCCGTGTATTTCCGATGTTGACCAAATTTGTATGTTTTCCTGAATATTCTGGCTATTGATACTTGTGTTTTTTTCTTATGATATTGAAGTCGAAATCACTATGAAGGACAAGCATAATTTTCGCTTGAATACCATTGTTATTCATCCTATTTTCCTTTTGGTAAGGTGGCATCACCTCTGTTATGTTAAAAAGTGCTATTATAACTAAATTCATAAAGAGTAAAGTGTTATTGGTCAAATTATTTATTAGCTATTTTCAAATATTGCTTGCTTTTTGAAAATTGTTGGTAAAATGTAATTTTTCTCTCAAATTCGTCCCTCACTTAACTACATGTATATAGTCTTGAGTATTCAAACTGGAAGTTAAACGTAAATTTTGTTACAGAGTTATATTTTGAACTAAAAAACTATTTTTTTTACTATTGTAGTAAATATGTCGAAGTGAAAAGAAACAAAATTTTCCTTAAGTCTACACAGCAGAAACAAAACTAAAAGTAAAAAACAATCGCGAACCCCATAGGGATAAGAATAGGTGCCCGGACCGTTCGGGTTTTGCGGAAGTTCTTTTTTTCGAAGTTTGAAGCCGATTTGTACATGTAACATCACCGTAAATGCCTTATGAGACCCCCCTTTGACCCGGCAAAATAATAATAATAACAATAGAAATAATAATAATAATAATAATAATTATTATTATTATAATAATAGTAATGATAATAATAATAATAATAATAATAATAGATTATAATAATAATAATAATAATAGTAATAATATTAAAAATGATGATAATAATAATAATAATAATAATAATATTAATTTTAATAATAATAATAATAATAATAATAATAATAATAATAATAATTATAATTCTTTTTAAAATAATAATAATTAAAATAAAAGTAATAATAATAGTAATAATAATAAAAATGATGATAATAATAATAATAATAATAGTAATAATAATAATAATAATAATAATAATAATAATAATAATAATAATAATGATAATAATAATGATGATGATGATGATAAAAATAATGATAATAATAGTAATGATTAATAATA
>JACSZP010001656.1:0-13309 GCA_016161895.1 Pinna nobilis
TAAAGTATCCATGGATGCTTTAGATATGGAAAACTAACCACGTTTCAGCCGTAACTCGAATAAATTGTGAAGTCCTTTCTCATGCTTAATCTAATCAATGCAGTTTCCTTCATGTAACTGCAGATTTAAACTTCTAAATGTATATCAAATGAGATGGAAATATTGGTATACTTTGAAGTAAAGTAATACCATGGATTCCGAAAAGGTTTCATTTTCTGAAGTCAGATATGTGAATGCATAATTGGTTTATATCTGATTTGTACATAAGATAAACCCAAGAAAGATTGTTTAATTAATTTAAGATTTTTTTTTTTTTGTTTCACAAAGGAATTCCAAGTTCAGAGAGAAAAAATACAAAGACTTTCTTTCTCTTCCGACAAACGTGTAATATAAAATCACATTAAAAATGTCTAAATATTTTAAATTTGTATACAAATAGCCTTTATTACCACATTTTCTCAAAGATTTTATAGAGAACGAAGTTGAATATTTTTATCTGTTGTGATTGCGTCAAAATTAGGGACCGCCGTGGCTGAGTGGTTAGCGTGTTCGACTTCTAATCGAAGGGTCTGGAGTTCGAATCCGAGCAGTGCCACGCTGCGGTTGGAAAAGTGCCCTTCACCTGCACATGGTGACGTCTCCATATGAGTAAAATATTCTTGAGTGGGACGTTAAACAAAAATACAACAACAACAATCACGTCAAAATGAGCATGAGACGCAATTTCTGAAAATGTGAATGTCGATCAAAAGCGCTCAATACAAACTTAGAAGATAATTATTTTACTTTATAGTGTCATAAGGAGGGGTTCGCTTCACTATAGAAACCATATTCCCATAACCTAATTGTTTGAATGTATTGTATTGTATTGTATTGTTTTGTATTGTATTGTATTGTATTGTTTTGTTTTGGGTTGTATTGTTGTTTAAAGTCCCACTAATATGGAAACGTCTCCTTGTAACGGTGAATGGCGACGGATTTCTCTTATGATCGGCACTTTTGACCGTAGAGCAGGGAGAGTTGAGTTCTTTAATGTGACGACATCTACTGTGAAATGGGACCGCGGTTTTTATTGTCCTCATTCGAAAGACGGGGAAGGCCAACAGCAGCGATCAGAAATCGAACTCGCTTAGCACTAGGCTACAGCGGCCCTGAAGAATGTAGAAATATCATAAAATACATGTTGCTCCAAAAATTACAAAGAGTAATTTAAGCACTGGTTCAATATTTTTTCCGGTTCACTTCGAAATTACCTGAATGAAGACTGTGCACACTGTAATTCGCGAAGCGAATTACGCAAAAGTGTGTACTGTCTTCATTCGGGTAATTTCGATGTGAACCGGAAAAATATAGAATCAATGCTAATAATTACATTTTAGTAACAACTTCGTCAATTTTTGAAAAAAAAATGTTTATTTATTTATAAATATCGGAATAATATTCACAAACAGTCGCGCATAAATTGCGTCATTATGATAACTGCCAACATCACTCCACTCATTATGCTTGACGTAATACACAATGATAAGGGGCGTAGTTTAATTAGTATTGACGTCATTGAAGTATGAGAACAGTATTTTCTGGATTTTTTTACCAATGAAATCCTCGGAAATCTTTAACATTTAATCATATTAGGCGGATGTGTTTTCTTTCAGAGTTACACCCAAGACTCTGCGCAGGTGTTGCGAGGAATGAAAAAGGACAGATCAAGATTTGGAACCGCCATTTCTAACCTTGGCGATATCAACTTAGACGGCTTCAACGGTAATCTCTCTCTCTCTCTCTCTCTCTCTCTCTCTCTCTCTCTCTCTCTCTCTCTCTTATGTTTGAAGTTTTTTTCGGAGAAGCAACTCTTGAATGCATATAAACTCTTTCCCTTCCTTTGCAGACATAGCAGTAGGAGCCCCATACGAAGATGATCTAAATGGAGCTGTCTATATATTTAACGGTCAGTCTGGTTCACTAAGTTCGATGTATTCACAACGTATACCCGCCTCCAGTATTGACATGGGACTCCGGGGATTCGGATATCAGATATCCAGGAAGTCGATAGATGTTGATGATAACCAATATCCTGGTAAGATATCCTGAGATAAAATTGTTGTTTATATAAATATGTTGCCCATAATACATTCTAATATTGATGAAAAAAAATGTAATTGACCCAATAATCACCAAAGTCCATATAAGCGTACTTCTCCTAGTGTCCGACTGGACACCGGTTTTTAGTGGAGTTATTGTCAATCTATTTTTGGTTGTATACCTCTTGTTGTGTGGATTGCTGTTTTTGTTATTGTCTTTTTTGTGTTATATACGTCCCTGGTTTTATACATCTATTTTCAGATATGTCAGTCGGTGCCTTTTTGTCCGATTCTACAGTCCTCCTGAGAACGCGGCCACTTGTTACCCTGGATAACCTGGACTTTACTGTCAGTCCATCGGTAATTCCATTAAATTCCAGCGGATTGGAGTGTAGTGCACCGGGAGATTCCAATCCATGCGCCACTATTACTGTATGCTTCCAGTATTCTGGTGTAGGCGTGCCGAACATATTGCGTAAGTTTCGTCAAAATTAAATACTTTAGAACCAATACAAACCGCCGATCGGTTGATAAACACAGATAAACACAATTTGGTTATGTGATTGAATAAAATTGTCTTTTAGGTCAATTTAGAACGTACCAATAGATATTTCAAAGTCCGAGGGGGCATTCCATTTACGCGGTTGAACCGGTTCAACCTGTAGGATCACGAATGGAACGCTCGGTCCGTCCCATTTCAATTGTACCAACGTAAGGGTTTGAACTTACTAAAACCAAGTGTAAGAGCACAGGTACATCTCAAATTGAATTGAAGCTTTTTCAATGATAACTTTTACATCTTGAAATATATAGGTTGCTACACGTGCAGTCTGCTAGGAGAAGTTAAGATTAATTTTATTTCTTGGTAAGTTCTGTTAGATAGAAATCCTATCTGTAGGAATAACAAAACGTGAAATCCAAACAATATAATTTTGACATTTCTATTGAAATTTTGATGAGCAGACGTCACCCGGTTTAGAAAAAAAAAATACCATGACTGTTCCATTTTAGGGAGCAGATCTACAACGCTTGAACCGCCATAAAGGATTGCAGCCCTATATTCAGACAAGTTTGTAATGATAACAGAACCGAAATAGAACTTCTTATAGCAGTCAGCGTTCCGTATTGCAATGCCGCATCCGTCAAAATTTTTCCTATGATTCTGACTAATGCTTGTATATCCTTTTTCAATTTTAGCTTTTGACTACACTATTCAAGCAGACATTGGGCGAACACAAAATAAAAGAGCAAGTCGAGTTCAACTTTATTATAACGGTGATATTATGGGACCTACATTTACGAAACGAGGCGTATCCGTAACTGAGAATATCAGGACGTGTGAAAAAGTATATGCCCGAGTCCAGGTATATTTCTTTTTCTATTACATCAGGAGTTCTTCGTATTCCGACACCACGATCTGCATTTGTAGTTTCTTTTTTCTACTCAATTTTATTGCTATATCTATAGGATTTAATCCCTCAGCCCTTCAAGCTGCAAAACACCTCGCCCCTCGATCCAGTTTTGGCTTCGTAAACCATTTTTGTGTGTGTTTAAACCGTTTTTATTTCGAGCTTTATTCATACGGGACAATGAGCATGGATATAACTCTGTTCACATTTAATTTAGTCAAATTTATCTAATATCGGTGTTACATATAAAAAGGGACATATTTACATTGTCATATACTTAAACCGGAACTGCCTGCCTCGTTTATGACTATTACCGGTTGTGACGTATTCCAGGATCATTAATATAAATGACACGGCAGGTGCCGCGCGTGGAGCAGGAGTTGCTTACCTTCGTGTTACTTATTTTTAGTTTGATATATTATTGTGTGAATTAATGCTTGTACTAGTGTCTCTCTTTGTATTCTTTATTGCATTGTCCGCCGTTCGAGGTTAGGATTTTGAATCCCCTTGCTATCTTTGCTGCAGTTTTGTTTGTTTATTTTCATATTCTTTATCTATCATTCCTTTGACTGTATTCCTTTATAGTGCCTTTCAATCCTACACACAATGATAATCTTGTCTGCGATAATGGATGGGAGTATATATTTGTCTGATAATTATGTTGAGTGAGTTGAATGTTTGAGTGACCATCAGCCTTCCGGAAGTAAACTGACGAAATTCTTATATAATAAAGTTTGACAAAAGCTGAAAATAATCCAGTTAAAAAGTAAGGCTTAATTATAATATAAAGCAATGTCTTCTTTACCCGAGACTGAGTATCATGAGCTATGCGAAATAGGAACGAATACGTTTAATTTTACTTGCACGATTTTACTTTTATAATTCGGAAGACATTTCCGGTTAACAAAATGGATAAAACTGATAAATATTTGTAATTCTTTTAGTTTTCAATAACCATGAAATTTACCAATAACGTAAGTATCCGCGTAAAATTTAAGATGTGGCTTGTTTCATGGAGGAAATATCATGGCAGTTGTATTACCGTAGTTATAACTGCAATTAGAGCGGTTTGTGAAAATATAGTACAGTGTATTTTATTAATTTTATTTACTGTTTGATTCAATGTTTCACAGCCATTAATTTTGATTTATTATTATCTTTTACAGTCTGTCGGGAGAGAATTCTTCTCTGCCATATCTGAAAAAATTATATTCCATGCAACAAGGAGTCTGGGTGATACTACAGCCACTGGGACATTGGAACCATTATTGAATCAAGTAGCAAACACGAACAGGACAGCTGAGGTTTGTCATTCATTCTGAGAGGGCCAACTTGTCATAATTTACCCGAGCGAAACTTAATGCAAACGTGTGCTGCTATTTGTATCTAAAATTGAATTAAACTTAGGCGTGGGTCTGTTATGGTCAAGTGGTTAGCGTGTTAGACTTCGATTCGACAGGTCCGAAGTTTGAGCCCAAGCTACGGCGCGGTTGGCTACCCCTTTCTTTCGGATGAGACGATAAAAACTGAGATCCCGTGTCACACTTAGGCGTTGGCACGTAAAAAGAATCCTGCCTGCTCTGCGGTCATAACTGCCGAGCATAAACAAATGTATTGCCCGTCACCGGCGTACGCTGACGTCTCCATATAAGTGAAAGATTCTTGAGTGGGACGTTAAATAACAATACAACCAACCAACCAAACCTATGTGTATTTTTTCATATCATCGTTAAATCAAATATACATGTATATTAAATGCATACAATTCATTTATCGATGGTAATTCATACGATCCCCCATTTGCACAAAGTTTCATTCTGTTCCAGGCTCTCTTTGAAACTGGATGCGACTCTTTGACGTGTAGGCCAGATTTAACATTGACGATGGAACTTTCCAACACAGAAATAGTGTTGGGCGAAACGGGAGAAATATTTGCGGATGTTAATGTCCGAAACCAAGGGGAGCCATCTTTTGATACATTTGTGGTGTTCGAAACTTCTGATAACACTGTGTTCACTGGATACACTGTGCTGTTAGACCAAGGCTCAGAACGGCTGACGTGCTCTTCTATTCAGAACCAAGATAACCAAACATCCGTTCGATGCTCTTTCGATCAGCCAGTATTTCAACTTCAGTTTGGATTGTTCCGTGTTCGATTCGATGTATCAAGAGACGTCTTACTACAAGGTTCTATAAGCGATATTCAGAAAACTGTAGAAATAACGGCGACTGCAGAGACAGTAGGAGAGATCAACGGAGCTGATAATACAGTGACTAGATCATCGACAGTGACACTGAAAGGAGGACTACAGATCACAGGGTAACTTTGGAAGTTTATAGTTTTGTAGTCGTAAGACAGATAGTCCTTTAATTCAGTGGGTATCTAGCTACGACAGGTAAGACTGTTTTTTTTATTTAAAGACGATATTCGATATAAAGTACGAATGTAAGTCTGAAAGCTCAGCGATGAAAAGTTAAGTCTAAAAAGAGGAAAAATCAAAAATTGTGTCGGCGGCCGGTCAGCGTGTTCGACTTCTAATCGTGAGGTCCGGGGTTCGAGCACAAGCCACATTGCCGTTGGCTGTCCCTGTTTTTCGGATGTGACTTTTAGAATCGAGGTAACGTGTCACGGTATGTGTTAGCATGTTGAAGAACCCTTCCTGCTTTACGGCCATAAGTGCCGAGCATAGGCAAACTTTGTTTCACTTCACAGTAATTTGTCACTTTTTATTCAGATCTTCGAACCCGGAACAAGCAAGGCTCACCACCGACAAGACAACTTACTTGAACTTTGTGCAGACATATTCAGTATTCAATCAAGGACCTAGTGACTTACCTCAAGCGTTTGTTTACTTTCAAATTCCGGTGAGATATCAGTCAGCTCAGATGGTGGAAAATGGAAGGCTTAGGGTAAGGATTTCAAATTATTTTTTTTATTTGTGCTCTGATATGTTAAGGCAAATGTCAATATTGAAATTGCATATGTTATTCGGGCTTTTAATACATATTCATGTAATGATTTTCATAAAATAAAATAGAGCCTCGATTTCGTATCAACGATAGGACTTTAGATTTGTAATAAATTATCATGTGCCTTACTGACCTGATATAAATTGTGCTCATCAAATAGATTGAGTGGTTGAATTGTTGTTTAAAGCCACATTCAAGAATCTTTCACTTACCATGCAGTGTGCTAGTACAGGGCGACAATTTATGTCTGTGCTCGGTACTTATGACCGTAGAGCAGAAAGGGTTCTTTAACGTGCCGACACCCACTGTGAAATAGGAACTCGGTTTTTCTTGTTGCATTCTAAAGGCAGGGACGGCCAACCACAGCGTGACTCGGGCTCGAACCCCGGACCTCACGATAAGAGGTCGAACACGCTACCCACTAGTCCACGGCAGCCTTTCATCAGTTAGATAAAAAGGGGATAAACTACATTAGTGTCAATTTCATTTAAAACAATGAAACGAATCATATTTATAGTGTGTTTAAATTTTCACGGTTTTTTTTATTTTATCACTACTCTAATTTTACAGATGGTGCGTGCGAATAGACAATGCTAAGTCTTTCCTTGTAGACCCAGACTTGTAGTTTGGGATGGAAATCTTACAACATTTTCTCTTTTATGTTTTATCATGTCGTTTTCTCTTTTTTATCAATGCATCTGTCTTCAATCAACGTTGAAGAACACGTTCTTCAAACTTCTTGTTTTAGAAGTTTAATTCATTTATGTATCCAATGGGTAAGGTCGTATAAAAGGAGCATTTTGTAAAAGCATAGTTTGTCTGGCATTGTTATCATTTAACAATCATAGGAGTCTTACTGATGACAAACATGTGCCATATAAATAATCGTCGTGATTTAAAACCAATGATGAATATCTCAAAACTCACTTTCAATTACGTTGTAAAGGTCAGTGTTGGGTCAGAGGTTAGTGGTGACAGTTGCAACATAATGACCTTCCCTGGTGGGTTAGTACAGCTGACGTCAACAACAAGATCACCAACGACTAGCTCGCCGACAACCCCGTCACCGATAACTCAGTCACCGACAACTCCGTCACCGACACCGATACTTGCATCACCAACAACTACCGTGGAACAAATTCCAGAGCTTGAAATGGGTACAACACTTAGAATAGATGTACAGGAACCAGCTATTCAGGGCCAGAGCAACCAAATTCAAAGCATAGTATGGATTTTTTTGTTTTACCAGCGGCCCTTTTCACAAAGAAACTTACGATAAAAATCGACCGTAGTCGTAAGAGTATGAAATTTTAAAATTGTTTGTTTGGCAAATTCTAAATGAAAATAAATAAATATAGCCATAATCTGAGTTATTTTATTCAAGTTAATCAAATTTCAACTATTAGTTGGTTTTATCATAAGATGTACGAAACATGGTCAAATGAAAAATTGCAAACTTACGATTAAGAGTGATTTCGATCGTAAGATTTATTGTGAAAAAGGGCCCCATATCTATCATATCATTTTCCCCATATATTTTTATTTGTCGAGAGTCGACCGCGTGTTCTTCATTATTTCAGTCAATTTCAGTGTTATTTGGATACTTTCCCACATTTCACTGTTATATCCCATGTACAGTGGAAGGGAATTTTCTCTGACGTGAGGCATAAAAAATAAAATATTCTGAGTCACAGGCTCATCAATAAGTTATTCATATCTTCATGCTTGGTCTTTTAAAAAAGAACAAAAAACGTCAACAAAAGCGTAATCACGCCATGAGATACACAAGATGCATTCATTTAAATGACCGTGAATAGCCGGCGTTCAATACTGTTACATAAGTATTCATTAATCAGAACCTACAAAGGCCGACCTTTTGAACTTTGTCATACCGGTACTTTAAAAACCTGGATTTTTTCTCAAAATCCGTCTACTGAGGATACCATGTGAAAACATACTTCCTCTAACGTAGCGTTTTGATATTTATGTTACCATATTTAATGACTTAATCGCAGATGTAATGTTAACGTAAGATAACAGGGCCAAGCACCATAGAACATAAGGGTTTAGTTAAGTCTGAGAACTTACTCAACTCAAGCTATCCCTGGAATCTGATTGGCTAAGAAGCTTGAGTTGAGAAAATTCTCCGACTTAAATTAATTCAAGGGTTCAATGATGACCCACCCTGATTCAGTTACAATCAGTATTGTTGTTAGGTTACATGTCTGATACAGCTGCTTATCATCTCGTTTAGAATTGCTCCAGAGGTTCGAATTACGACTGCGCCTTGATTGCCTGCAGCATCAGAAACATCTACTACCAAGAAGACAGATTGTTCACATTCACCCTCAACATTTCAGAGGGCGCTCTTCCGGCGTTTAAACAGGTATAATGAAATATATAATATATATATATATCAATCAATTATCTGCTATTGTTGTTTTGCATAGGTTTATCGCCCCACTCCAGAAACTTCACTTACATAGATCTTTCATGGAATGTCGATTTAGAACTTCAAATGTTTGCCTAATCCCGGCACTTAAAGCTATTATGCAATGGGGGATGTTAATTGTTATCATACCAACTTCTACCGTGAAACAGGACCTTGGTCTGTTTGTCTACAAAATTCCATTTTCTTTTGCAAAATACGAACATATTCGACATATTTACCTTGTCCAATAAGTTTCAACTTTAATTATTTTACAACGATTAACAAACAAGTTAAAGTAACTTATATTTGTGTCTCTCGTTGGCTCTGATGTCGGCGTTGGGGGGGGGGGGTTATTGCTGTGGGAGGAAACCGGAGTACCCGGAGGAAACCCACGTGTCTGAGTTAGTAACCATCATACCATCTCACTTACTACCTAGGCAGATCCGGGGATCGAACCCGGGTCAACTTGGTGAGAAGCGAGTGCGCTAATCACTACGCTCCTCGGACACCAATAAGTAATTAAGTGGAAGGAATTTGTATTATTATTTTAGACAATGTTTCTTTTGATTTATGTCTTTAATTGCACTACCACGTCATCTTTAGTGCCTAGTGACAACCGTTATGAAATGAATTTGATAGAAAAATAACTTTTCAAAACATCTGCAATTTCAATAGTTTCTGTCAGGAAACACAGTTTTTTTTTCTTATCTATTTATGCATTCATATAAATGTACATATATTTACTTATCTTTTCATTTCAGTTGTCATTATAAGTCTTTAGCTACTAATACTGTCAACCAATATCATTTATCTATCAAAGAAAAGCAAATTTTATACAAAGGATTTTTAGGCAGCCATTTCGTTTTTGAATTACTTCATGTGTTTTCTTTCTATAGGGTGTCACATTTCTGCGCTATATCACACATGGAACTGTATACCCGCCAGCAGTGTCTGACATCCCCGTCATGATGATTAGAAATTCGTCAACCATGGTAAGATGATTACAGTCAAGCCTAAAAAATCCGGACAACGCCAATAATCCGGATGCTTTACCTTCCGGGCAGTCTTTACTTGGAACCAAATTTTTGATTTGCACTTTTCATTACAGAACGGGTTGTGTAAATAATCCTGGGCCCGAAATCACCAGAAAAAGTCAAGCTCAAACTTGAAAAGTTGTTAAGTGTAAAATGCTTTTTTACACGTGAATTACTTCAAAAATAAGGAAAACAGTTGAGCTGAGTACTGATTTTGAGCTTGAGTTTTTCTGGTGATTTCAGGCCCGGATGCTTCTTTTATGTAGACAATTTACTTTGGAACGAAGGCGTCCTGATTAATCAGGCTGCACTATGGTTCAGTCTATGTATTTTTATGTAATTAGTATATACATTTAATTTATACAGCTTATTACCGAGACTATCATATCCCTGAACGGAACAAAGTGTTGGGTAGGAGAAAGTTGCCAATTTAGTCGAGAGTTATAAAATTCAATAATCTGGTTAACCTTTACATACCTTATTTATCTTTTTACACAATAGAGAAACAATTAAATCTTTTCTTTTCTTGAGTTGCATTCAACATAACGCTAAGTACATTATCTAGGGATTGTGTCCCCTTGTATGGACAGTAAGATACCCACTATGTTACTTGAGTTTTCTGTTATCATTAAGCTCATAACTTATTCAATTAAACGTACTATAAGGAGTAATATAAAAAAGGTCTGTGTGTAAAACCTATTGTGTAAAAAATTTAGAATTTGTGAACATATCACGTAAATAAAACTATTCTTACCGTTTTGAAAACCAAATCGCACTGACTTGTAATTATTAGCGAACAAGTCACGGTTCTTCGCATGTCAATATTTTCGGGTTCGGAATTCGATTGTGACGATTATAACGAAATCAGAACATATACATTTGTAGCATAGATAAAAGTATAAATAGGAGGTAAAATCTATGATCATTTGTATATCGAAATATACACTTATGTGGTCTATGATTTGTTTACCGTTTCCTCTTTGAATAACGTTCATCTCCTTATTCGCAGACAATTACCTTCGCGATCTTGTTAATGCATAATTTGTCATAATGGCAGATACAGTTCACGCTTGAGGGCATATATCTATGTTTTTGAATTAGGCCTCTGTCAGGGAAGCAAGTATTATTCAAAAGCGAAATGTAATCGAGAAATTACTCGAAGGTTTTATATTATTTATCCCAAAATTTTTGCGGAATTTCATTTTTGCGAATCGATTGTTTAGTACTTATTCGCGATGTTAAAATCCCGAGGGCATGTATGCAAAGTTATATCACTATGTACTGAAATAATTGATAGTGTCGTGTTAGAGTATTAATTCAAAACTTGGATTCTGCAAGGGAGTTCTCACGCATATTCATTACATATATAAATTCCTGCAACGAAATCCGGATTTTACAACAGGATATTTTATGCTTCAGGTTTCCGTCGATATTTTCCCACAAGTCATCCTTCAGCAGATTGCGGAGCTTAACATCTGGGTCATTGTTGGCGGATGTATTGGAGGACTTGTCCTGTTTATTTTGTTGGGACTCTTATTGTACAAGGTATTTACCCTCTTGTATACTCAAACCTATGTATATCAATATTGATCTGCAGTGTCTCCAACTTATAGCAATATGCCATATTTCCTCTAAATTTATGGGGCCTCCGTGGCTGAGTTGTAAGCGTGTTCGACTTCGAATCGAAGGGTCTGGGGTTCGAATCTGCGCAGCGCCACTCCGCGGTTGGCTGTCCTTGTCTTTCGGATGAGACAGCAAAAACCGAGGTTCCGTATCACAGCAATACAACAACTTCTAAATATATATCTAGAACATGGTATGGGAAATTACTAAACAGAATGTTTTACACAGCTTTGAGTTTTTTTGAAGAAACAGCATCAAAGTGGTTAAAGAAAATCTTTTCTCTTTAAATTTAATTTTAGTGAATTTTTATATATTTTTTATCTCGTCTCAATAAATGGCAGTAATTTTTTTTTAATTTAACAAAGTTGGTCGAATGTCTTATATCTTTTCTGAGAATCATTTTTTTCAAAATTACTGAATTTTGTAAATGCTTATATAAATATATAACATACAAGTCAAGGCAATTAGTTCTTGATTCAGTGAACTTTCCATTTCAGCTCGGGTTTTTCAAAAGAGAGAAAAAGAAGCAGATAGATGCGTACAAGCGTCAGAGTTTGGCCTATAAAAGACAAAGCAGGGCGGCTATGATGAAAGGGGCAAAATTACCGGACGAACAGGCCATCATCTCAGAAGATTCTTAAATTCTTTTTCATAATTAATTATAACTTAATTTAAACGTGGATTAAAGTAATTTTTTCTTGTAATACTTTTGACTTATTAACGTGCCGGATTAAACAAACATCAATTCATGCCTTAATGTTTATACAAATTTGCTGGTAGTTTTCTTTTTGGATAATTTTTCATCTGAAGTACTTTTTTTAAAGTGATCATATTTTAATATCTTTATTTGAAACGTTTCTGTAATTTTGTCAAAATTAATAATTTTACTTTATTTTTAAGGAAAATGAAAATCCGTTGATAATGAATGACAATTTTATAGCTACATAATGTTCGAGGAATCCCTTTGTGGGGCCAGTGTAATACTCTCATTTTGCTCATACTCCGACAAAATACCATGATCACACCTGTATTTTCATGAACACTCTTTGAATCATCATTTATTTCATTAAAAAAACGTAAATACATGAGGTATTTTAACTCGTTTATTGTATTCCTGAAATAAATTCATAATTCATTTCAATTTGACACAATCTAAGATCAAAACCATGAACAGTTTATCATTAAAGACTTTGCTTAGTATGATTTGCATTCGATCTCTATTTTATGTGTTGCTTTGTATGGAGATGATGTCGAATAGAACCAGGTTTTCTTACAATTTTACGGGTTATATGAATAATCATGGTTATGATGAAGAAATGACACAATACAACACTTAACCGGCTCGCCGCAATGAAGAATCTTCTCCAACAGATGCATGTATAATGTCTCATGCGCGTCATGTGTAGCTTACGTTGAAAAACTTAAAATGACCGTGTTCTGAATTTTCTAAAAGCGAGAGTTATCTCCCTTTCAATTTTTTTGTTTTGCTTAATTTGGGGTTTTTTGTTGTTGTTTTTGGGGATTTTTTTGGGGGGGGGGTGAGACTTAGAGTTAATCAGCAAATCTTATAAAGTAGACTGTGAAATAAGACATCAGGGCTGGGCACCATAAAACTCTTGAATTTAATTACATGTAAGTCTGAAAAGCTTCTCAAATCCATGTCATCCTGAATTCATATTGACTGAGAGACTATCAGAGTTCAATATCAGTGATGGCCGTCCCTGTCTTTCGGATGAGACAGTAAAAACCGAGGTCCAGTGT